>JAODAL010004939.1:32500-149764 GCA_025379985.1 Phyllomedusa bahiana | reverse complement strand
TGGGGGCCCAAAAAACAAAACCCCCATTCCTGATTTTTTTTTTCCACTAAAATCCCCCCCCGGGAAAGAAAGGGCCATTGCCAATTGTTACGGCAACCCTTGGGAGTGAATGTTGAACCTTCAATGTTTGTACTGGTTTAGGTCATAAACCGGTAAGTTAATCGTCTGAACATATCCTAAAAGGTACTTATGTGATACTTTAAAAAGGGGTCATTCAATGCTTTAGCTAGCAGGTCTAAAATAAAATGGGGGAAATTGTAGCTCAATCTATTAGTTCTATGATATGATAAATCCTTTGCCAATTCTAAACTATACTTCTCAATCAAATTCTGTGTTTCATAAATCCAGCAGTTTAAGGCAGTTCAGAAATATGGAATGTCTTATTATCTCACTATGTTACATTGTAACTATTGCTTTTTTATGCATGTCATTATTCTTTCTGTAATTTTTTATATTCCCTATAAAAATTGGCCTTTTCTGAGAAATATGATTGAAAGTTATGATTGGACTGTTTTGTTATTTCAGCTCCACCCATACATTTTCTAAAAATTCATCAACATCATCTTCCAGATGTTCTTCAGAATTTTTTAATAATAAATCTGATTCAGTATGGCCCTTTTATGGATTGGAGTGGATGACAATTTTAAATTCAGATAGATAGCGTGTCAAATGATAAAGATAAAAATCAAGGTCAATGTTTTTTTTTATTCACAAATTAGTTTACTTTTTGATACATGAAACTTTAACTATAAAGATTATAGAGAACAATTCCATTTGGAATTAATTAATTGGATGGTGATTTAAGGATATGGAAGTGAAAGTAGATTTCAGACCATGACTTTTAAAATTGAAGTTTTTTTTTTTAATATAAAAGATATCTTACAATGTTTGTAAGTCTTTATAGGCTAATCTGCCACTTTCATCAGTCATGTACTGTTATTGACTTAATTATTAACCCCTTAACGACCTTGGGCGTATGAGTACGTCCCAGGGCCGCTAAGGGGCTTTGCAGGGGGATCGCGCCGTGACCCCCCCGCACAGCCGCCGGGTGTTAGCGGCAAATCGCCGCTAACACCCGGAGTAACAGCGCGGCGGGTGGCTCCGCCCGCTGGCCTGTTTTAAACCATCAGGCACCGCGGCAAAGATGGCCGCGGCTCTGATGAACGCCATTGGTGCCGCGGCCACCGATCAGTACGGTCATCGGCACCATGCGCCGACCGATCGACCGGGCATGGTGGTGGGGGGCCTTGTGAAGGCTCCCCTCACTTACCCTGGCCGGTTTGCCCCACTTCCGCCGCAGACGGGAATGGGGAAACCGCCATCTTGTACACCCCAAAAGCATTACCTAAGACCATACATTAATAGACCTAGATAAAAAAACTGCTCTAAAAAGATAATGCGACCGTTTACCTGTTTCCTGCCACATTAATAGGAACACCAAAAGGCTTTAAAAAAGGGGAGGGCAGCGGAGAAAATCGGGGAAGGTGATTGCTTGCTGGACAGGGTCAGGTCCATCCATCCCGGAGAGAAGCCGGGCTTTGTCCCGCTTGAGCAAAAAAGGGCATTTGCAACATTCTGGGCCCGGCGGACCTGGGGACAGGTGGGGAAGTTGGAAAATTTTTAGAGCCTTCTCAGACCAAAACGACAACCAACGGGCAGGGCACACCCCGGGGTTTTCCTTTCTCAGAGTTTTTATTTGGTAAAAACAAGACAGGGTGCCCCCCCCACCCCTTTTTTTCAATTTTCCCCCTTGAGCCGTTGGCAAGAATCCTAGAGGACCCAGCCACTTTTAAGGGCATCTCGGTAGGGAAAGAGCAAGCCAGAACCCGTTTTTGCAGACAATCCTGCGTTTCTAGCGGATCCCTTAAAACCAAAAAAAAAAATTAAATGATTTAAAGGGAAATTTGGCTCCTTTTCGGGGGTACCGAATAAATATCACCAAAATGAAATTACGGGGAAATTGGTCCCCACACTCCAGCAGAAGTTGGGGCCGAGCGGGGGGGGGTCGATGCACCTGTTTACACGACCTGGGGGTAAGTGTAACCTCGACACAACCCTAA
Source organism: Phyllomedusa bahiana (assembly GCA_025379985.1). Lineage (NCBI taxonomy): Eukaryota > Metazoa > Chordata > Amphibia > Anura > Hylidae > Phyllomedusa > Phyllomedusa bahiana. The sequence continues at coordinate 147,704 of JAODAL010004939.1, read as the reverse complement.
ATCACCCTTAAAATAAACCGGAGGAATTAAAAATTTCCTCCCATTTCCCCCAAAAGGGCCGCTGTGCCCGATCAAGAATTTTAAGCTTTCCAAGACTTTTGTATCTTCTGCAAACATTGCCTCTTTTGCTGCGACATCTTGATGTGAACAAACTCAATTCCGCCTTCTCGCGATTCATATGGGCAGGAAGAAAGCCCAGGATCAACCTGGAGAAACTGATGCTAGATAAGGCGAGTGGGGGGATGGGTGTGCCCTATCTGCGGGGATACAACTTGAGTTGCCTGCTGCGCCATGTGCTAGACTGGAGATTTGAATCAGACAGCTTTTCCAAATGGAAACTGGAGAGAGAATTAGCCTCCCCTTGGCATCCGTTTGCTGTGCTACACACGAGATATACCAAGCTCCCAGTGGCAGTCAAAAAACTACGTTCACCTGAAGACACCCAATCATTGCCTGGAGAGAGGTGATGAAGAATATTTAAATCTCCCTTTTTGCTCTCCAAAATGATGCCTTTGAGGGGACATCCAGAGTTCCCAGCGGGTCAGGATAGTAAATTGGTACTTTCTCTCCAACAAAAAGGAATTAGGTTAGCGGGCCAATTAATGCATGCCAGGGAAAGAGATGGCTCAACCCGAGAGAAGTAGCGAACCAATTTGATATTCCAGGAAAACAAATAATGGCTGTAGGCCAAATGCTGTCGTTTTGTAGAGCGAGGCTGCGGGATCCTGCTCCTGAGATCTTAGACCAGAAATTCGAGGTTATTTGGCATCTCACCATCAATGTATATATCCTGCTTTATAGAGTACTTAGAGACAGGGCATTGAAGTGTACTCGGGACAAGTTGTTCTCCAAGTGGGAAAGAATATCAAAAAGCGAGGATATAGAACATCAAATCCTGAAGGGATGGCAACTGGTTAGTAAGAATGTGGTGGGGGAACAATGGAGAGAGACTTATTTCAGAATAATGCATCATGCATACATGGGATCAATATCCCATCAACCCGGCCAGGGGTAGTTAGCAACCTAGCTTGTCCTAATGTAAAAGATGGACAAAACTGATTTTTGGCTATGGCATCTGGAACATGTAGGGTAATACTGAGTACTGGACTATGGGAAAATTAAGTACATGGAACAAACAAGGGACTATTGATCAGGAAAACTTACCGCTCATTGATCTTTCATGAGATGGGAGATATAGAGGAGTCGGCGGGTGGGGGGGGGGGGAAATTAAAAAGAAACCAATCCCTGGTGCGGTACATGTGGTTCTGCTAAGTAGCAAAACAAACGTCTGTTCATGCACAAATTGGCTCCCCCATTGCCGCCTTTCGATAGAGGCACTCACCACAACATTAAAAAGCTACCTCAGGTTTGACCATATGGAGGCAGACAAAAATAAAAGTCAGAGAACACAGGCCTTCTTCGCTAAATGGTGAGCCTTTATTACATCACACTTCACCAAACATGAGGTTGCCAAACTGATGAAAGGCTTCAGACACACTGGTACGCCTTAGAGGACCTCAAAGGTCAACTGGGCCCACTGAAGTGCGTCTAGGGAGCGGAAAGGAGCCCGGGAAAGGAAATGTTATCGGCTGATGGGTTGGGGGGGAGGTGGTGGGAGGATTATGGAAAAGTAGCTCAGGTATCACATTATTATTATTATTATTATTATTATTATTTATTTTTGAGCGCCCTTGGTTCCAGAGCGCTGTAATTACCAGGTTTCCATACTAACATAGGTCAAACAAGTACAAAGTGACAAATTCTAACTGACAACTGTACTGAGGAGAGAGGTCCCTGCCCTGAGGGCTTACAGTCTATGAGGAGGTGGAAAAGACCAGAAGGTGAGGGGCAGACCTGGTTATGGATAGTGTAGTTCACAGCAGGTTTTTTTGTTGGTTATAGGCAATCCTGAAGAACTGGGTTTTCAGGTTTGCTTTGAAGCAGGTGAGAGTGGGGCGAAGATCTCTGGAGTTTTTGGGGCAGTATTTCCAGAGTGGTGGATGAAGCACGGAGAAAGTCTTGAGACGGTTGCGAGAGGAGCCTGATAAGGGGAGAGCAGAGAAGAAGGTCCTGTGAGGAGCGAGTTGCCGTGAGGGAGATATCTGGAATTAGAGCATAGAGATGTATGAGGGAAATGGTATGGAAGCCTTGTGTCAAGGTGCTAACTTGAACTGGATTCGCTGGGCACGTGGGAAGCCATGAAGGTTATCGGCAGAGGGGAGAGGCAGAGATAGCGAGGAAGGAGGTGCATCAGACGGGCAGGCAGCGTTGAAAGGATGGATGGCGGGGAGTGAGGGTGCTAGCTGGGAGGCCACAGAGAAGGATGTTGCAGTAGTCTAGGTGGGAGTAAACGAGGGCATGGACCAGCATTATCACATTAACGCATGATTACCACAATGCTCAGTACCATACTCTTTAGTAGATATTCCAGATACCTAGACATTGTGAACTAGGCCAAGCTTGGATATCGCCAGAATAGACATCCACCCGAAAGGTTTATGCAAGAGTTTACCGTCTTGTTAGGTAGAATCTATTGTTATTTGTCTGTTCACTTGATCTTTTTAAGTGTACCGGTGTACTGCTGCGAAAGTGTATGGAAACCCCTATTATCCATGGACATGGCTTTGCCTATGTTATGTCTGCTCTTCTATATACACGAAATTGTATCATATGGTACGTTGACATGTTATGTTTATCTTGTTATTTGAAAAATCAAATCAAATATCTATAAAAAAATATATATATCATTATTCTGGTATTTGGCAAATAAATAATTTTGGTAATCCTAATTGACCTAAGGGGTAAGTGGTAATATATATTGTGGGGGTTCAGCTCTGTCACAGGGACCACAACAACTTTACTTTAACGGGTTTTATTAAACAGAAAGTCCAGAACATAAACAGCTTATCTTCAGCAGATGCGTAAACAGAACGTAAAACAACCTTTCTTCAGCAGTAACGTAACACATAACAGTTTAGGCCACCATCACACAAGAGTAGCCGCATGTAGGAAAGGAAAGTCCAGCTTTCCTCAGAGAGACCTACAAAGCTGAACCCTTCCTCTCCAACTCCAGGCTTCGGAGTGGCGTACCACACTCCCCGACACCTGACCTTCTGGCTATATATGCCAAGGAATCCTGGAGTGGATATTGGGAGAAGTCCCCCACCCTTCCTAAGACTGCTCCAGTAAAAGCCAGACCCGGAATAACCACTGCTTTAAAGCATGGATACAAAAGATATGAACAAATGTCTGCAACCTAAGGATGCAGACCTACTTACTCGGCTTAACTCCACCGCAGCCCTAAAGTACGGCACTTCACTGAGCAGAGAGGCTGCAGCGCAGCGCATCGGGGGAGCGTGGAACGAGGTAAGTAAGTGATTTATTATTTTACCTGCCCTGCCTGCCTATATAAAGCCCCCGTAAGCCTGCCAAAAAACACAAGTGCCCCTAAGCCAGCCTATAATAAAAAGCCCCCCTAGGCCCTGCCTATAGACAGCCCCCTAAGCCTGCCTATAGAAATCCCCCTAAGAACTGGCCCTAAAAGCCCCAAAGCCTGCCTATATAACGCCCCCCTAAGCCTGCCTATATAAAGCCCCCCTGAGTCTGCCTATATTAAAGGCCCCCCAAAGTCCTGCCTCTATAAAACCCCCTAAGCTGCCTCTATATGCCCCCTAAGCCTGCCTATAAAAAAGCCCCCCTAAGCCTGCCTATATAAAGCCCCCTAAGCCTCCCTATCTAAAGCCCCCCTAAGCCTGCCTATCTAAAGCCCCTAAGCTGCCTATATAAGTCCCCTAAGCTGCCTATATAGAGCCCCCTAAGCCGTGCCATAAAAAGCCCCCCAAAGCCTCGCCTATATAAAGCCCACTAAAAAGCCAGCCAATATAAAGCCCACTAAGCCTAGCCTAAGTTCACCAAACGCCCCCCTCAAATCTTGCCTACCTATTAGCCCCCAAGAAGCCTGCCTATCAACTTAATGGGGCCCTATACCTACCTAAACCCTGCCGACCTACCTAATATGGCCCTATAGCCCACCTAACCCCTTCTTACTGTATTGCTCTCCCCTATAGCTACCTAAACCCTGCTTGACTATTTGGGGACTCTATTGCCTACCTAAACTTTGCCTATCTGGGGCCCTAAATAGCCTATCTAAACCCTGCCTGCCTAAAATTACTCCCAAATAGCAGGGTGGCAGGGAGGAAGAGCTGGAAAAGTTCTGATCTAAAAATCCTTGTCAAATCACCAGGAACAAAGTGGTCGGAAGACGTCATCAATGATGGGTCTGGACCAGAAATGCAGAAACAAAAGGAAAGTCAACGACTCGTCAGAGAAACGTCACCTGTGATCCTCAAGATGTAACTAACGCTTTAATCCATAGTCTGTGTACACTTAATCTTCCACTATATGAGTCACTGTATTGTGGTTATATAACAGTCTGCTACCTGTGTACACTAGTATATACCCACTATATGGTCCACTATATGGCGGTAACTATTGGTCTTTGTGTAACCGATTATTAATAAATAGAGTACGGGTATTAATACAGTCACTATTTGGTGTAATTTTGGTGGTCATGTTCTGGCGGTATAAATCAGGTCCATATGTAAAATCGCGTTATTGGTAATGTTGGTCCCGTATAGTGGGATTTGTTTGGTAAGCAGTAATGATGGTGATATGTATGGTGATGTATGTTTCTTCCCCTTGTATTATATCTACATTATCTAACAGCATGTCCTGGTAAATGTTCGTGGTCAGGGAGGTGGGCAAGGGGGGTGTAGGGGGCCCCATCCAAAAGTTTGCTTTGGGGCCCTGGCTTCTCTAGTTACGCCCCTGCCATAAATTCAAAAAGTCCCAATGCATTTCCCCCATAGAATATATAGGTTCATCAGGGAACTATAGAAAAGAACAAATAACCTATATATCAAAAGAGAAGCATATATATCATAAATGCAAAACAGTACTACTCGACTTATGTCCCTTCTAACAGGTGACCGATATATCGGTAATCCAGTCATAAAAGATTCCTCAGTCGACAAGTTTGCTGCCTGGTGATGATGTAGGCAGAATCGATCAAGGTCTATAGTCTTGTTTATTAAGTGTGAGACCTTGATGATTTTTTTCCTATGATAATTCCCTGGGTGTATATTGTCCTGTGTGACAGATTACTTTTGAGGAACAGAAATTAGGCCTATGCTGTCCTTGTTGATGGTATACACCTTATAAACTTAATATATACATTTTGACCTGTCTTACTATGATAGGGACTGTGTGACCTTTATATATGTTTGTTTTGGTCATTTGTACAATAGGGATCTACCAGGATTGTGTAGTCCAGGTTCGAGTGTGGGGTTGCTCCTGTGGGGGCATTAGCCCTACTCTTTGTTAGGCAGAGATGCTTAGTGTTTTTAGGGACTTGATAAGTTCTTTGTGGTCTTTTTTACTGTATTCTTGAATAAAAGTTATATTTTATTGTATCTTGCCCCAAGGTATATATGATTTGCTTGTAGTTTGTTGTTCACTGTAGGCAAGACGCACTTGTCTTTGTACTCCTTACCTGTCGCCACAACAGCGCTTGACACCATCTGAACCAAAATACAATTTATCTTGGTCATCAATCAGACAACAGGACATGGTTCCAGTAATTCATGTCCTTAGTCTGCTTGTCTTCAGCAAACTGTTCGTGAGCTTTATTGTGTGTCATCTTCTGGGATTACAGCAATGCAGACCAGTTTGATGCAGTGTGCGGCGTATGGTCTGAGCACTGACAGACTATCTCCCCATCCCTTTAACCTCAGCAGCAATGCTGGCAGCACTCCTGCTTCTATTTTGAAAAGTCAATCTCTGGATATGATGCTAAGCATGTGCTCTCAAATTCTTTGAGCGACCATAGCGAGGCTTGTTCTGAGTGGAACATGTCTTGTAAAACCACTGTATGGTCATGGCCACCATGCTGTAGCTCAGTTTCAGGGTGTGGCAATCTTCTAAAAGCCTAGGTCATCTTTAGGTAGAGCAACAATTCTTTTTTTTCAGATTCTCAGACTGTTCTTTGCCAAGAAGTTCCATGTTCAACTTTCAGGGATCAGTATCAGAGAGTGTGATAATACCAAATTTAAAACACTTACTGTATGTTTTTAATAGATTGGAATAAAGGAATGCGAAATTTATATTTGAAGAACTGGTTTCTTGGGTGCTGGAAAAAAATAAGCATTTGCAAGATACGGATCAGTCTGTGAGTCCACAGAGTTCATTCTGGGCACCTATTCCCGGAAGACAAATTCTGACATGTGAGCGGAATGAACTGTATGTATGTATTGGATATCTAGTGTGTCATGCTGGTAGCTGCCAAGGGACTACATGTTCCAGTATTCAGACTCTGCACCCATACATTAAGGACATGAACTCAACACTGTCTAGAGGTACATTTTGTGATACCCACACATAGATTACTTCATGCCCCCAGTATAAATTGCGTATTCTCATATCAATAATTGTTCTTCAATACCTTAAAATGTGATTTGATAAAACTTAGTAATGTATATTTTGTGTGTAAAATGTACCTTTTCTTTTCCAGGTCTCTCCTTGCTGTCTTGTTATCTCAGTTAAGTTTCTAGGGTTCCCTTCTCCTTGTGCTATGCATTGATAGGTTGCCGGGATCACTGCGTCTTAGTGATGTTGCTGATGGCCAGAATTGTGAACGTGCATTTTTACACATCCGCAGTACGTCCTGGCCCTGTTCACTGTCATTTCACCGTTCACTGACAATTGCTGCATGCTGAGCAAGAGGCATGACTTTTGGATATGGGATGAACCCCCGCTCTAACTAATACCCATCAAACACAAGAATAAATGCACAAAAACACATTCACTTTTTTGGTGTAAAATGGCCACAGCTTTATTAAAACCACATAAATACAACAAAGATGAAGGAGTCAGGGGAGTGCTAGGCCATTGGTGTATGATTACCATCTGTCTACATGCAGCAAACCCGTCCAGACAGCAAAAAAGGGCGGCACGCTACTGGCTTGCCATTCTAGCCGAGCCAGTACACTTTAGGGTGCCAATGATCCTACTGAAGAACCCACTCCTGATGTAACCACCTGGCCCGCCCCTGGGATTCCATTACCATTATACCATCCTTAATGCTGCCCACTTCCAAAGCTCAACCCTCTTCCACACCATGAGGTTTAACAATCCTCTATTAATAAAAATAGTCCACCATAACTTGGGAAAACCTGCAACTTCCACCTACGCCTGCCACCGCCACAGGAGAGGCCTTTGGACACCTTAAAGGGCTCGACCCCACCACAACTGCCCTAATTTCCAAACTCCACAAATGACTAGTGTTGACGATTTTTTAATCGATAAAGTTGAATCGGTCAAGGTATTTTATATGGTGATCGAAATTTCCAGATCATGCGATAATTAAGGTTTAAAATCTGAGCATCATCTATTAAGTCGCGCCATTTTCGCCGCTTCCTGTAATTTTTGGGCGTGCCAGCGAAATCAGATTACAGAATAAGCAGGTGTGTGGAGCGAACGGTCCATGACTGAGGGAGTATAAAGGATGCCGATTGGCTTGGAAAATCCCATGACCTCGTTTACATAGAAACAGCGTTTCGCTGTTTCACAGCCTCAGTTCTCTCACGTCTCATAGGGATAGGAAACTGCGCTCTGCCAGAGGCCCAATCAGCTCATCGAAATTAGTCTATTTCTGCACAGAGCAACCTCTACTATTCGCGGTGATCCTTCAATTTAGTTAGATTAGAGATTGAAAGATTTTATATAGTTTAGCTAGAGAATTTTAAAGCACATCTACCGCTGTAAATTCACAGGCGGTGGTAGCGGGGGGGGGGGGCCCGCGGGCAACACAAGACAAGCTCAATCGATAAATAACACTGGATAAAGTTCACACAAGACTTAAGTGTAGACATTGTAGTGGAAATTATCCTTTTATTATTAAACAGTTGCGTATTGAAATACTTTCCTGGATATTGGGCAGCCTGAACTTATAATGGATTACACATCATTTAATAGTAAACTGCAGGTCCTTTGTTAGCTGCAAAAGCTCTCACTTTTATTATCAGTATACATTTCAGATAAGGTGTTATTTTCAATTTTACCATTCAGCCTGTGACTTTGATAATCCCACCTTGCAGTTAAATTACAATCAGCAATCTTGTATCATCACGAGGTGTTTGTTGTCCAAAAATACCGTGTATGTAACGAAAACAACACAGTTAAGTGTTTTTTTTGACTTTTGGCGCACCCAGCATGTTCATATGACGCAGCTCCACGTAAAACTTAAAACACAATTCTATATTCACCAACAGGTGAATTGAAAGGTGCAAAAACTACCGTTTATTATACAAACATAACAGTTACGTGGTTTTTTACTTTTGATCACCCAGCATTGTTCATGACCAGCATCCTCTACGTAAATCTTAAAACAAGCAATTCTATATTCAACCACAGTGATTATTGAAAGTGCAAAAAATACCGATTTAATATCAAACATAACACTTTAACCTGTTTTTTTGACCTTGCACAGCCCTCGCATTGTTCATTGACGCACATCTACGTAAATCTTAAAACCGCAAATTCTATAATTCACCACAGTGAATTGAAAGGTGCCCCAAAAAAAACCGTTTATTATATCAAAACAAAACATTTACGTGTTTTTTTGACTTTGCGCACCCCGCATTGTTCATTTGACGCAGCATCTCTAACTTAAATTCTTAAAACAGCAATTCTATATTCACACACAGGTGAATTTGAACGTGTGCAAAAAATAACGCGTTTATTATATCAAAACATAACAGTTACATGTTTTTGACCTTTTGCACACCCAGCATTGTTTCATTGACGCAGCATCTACGTAAATCTTAAAACAGCAATTCTATATCACCACAGTTGAATTGATAAGGTTGCAAAAAATACCCTTTATAATACCAAAACATAACAGATACGTGTTTTTTTGGACTTTATGTCCCAGTCCAGATTTTGTTTTGATTAGACACCTTTCAGTTAAACTTGGAATCCAGGCAATTTTTGTTTTGATTAGAGGATTTGAGATGAGCTGTGATTTGCCGTCTTTTAATAAAGACTTTCCAAAACTATTCCATACCCTTCTCAAATTTTTTATAATTTTCTGAACATGGAGCGAATCAGTGGTAAGCGAGCAAAGGGGGGTAAGACAAGAGGTTAAGGTACGAGAGAAGGTGCTTCCTCAGTGCGGCGACAACACGCATGCCACATCGTCAGTTGCAGGACCCGCAGGCCCTGTCATCGCTGGGTCAGGGCCCTGTGAATCTAAGTAACGAACACAGTCCTCCAACTGTCCTTCAGTGGTTAATGCAACCTGCAGTCTTACCTCTCGTCCCTCGCAGACACGGCAACAAATGTCGTCATCAAGCATCATCAGCATCCGTCCAACATGAAGCAGCCCAAATGTCAACTCGTGTACCCACCACTGTGGATAATCCATTGTCTGAAGACCACTTTGATACAAAATGCGTTTTGGGGTCAGAAGCATGTTAAATGATCAAGAGGGATGATAGTCTGCTCTGACGCCCAGTTACTGATGCCATCATAGGAGGTGAAGGAAGCCGGGTCAATATGGCAAAAATTCCCCGGGCGGTCCGGCAACGCCTTGCAGTGCCCTTGCTTGTAGCCCGCAGCTTCTGTGATGCAAGAAAGTCAGGACGACCAAGTCACCAGTGTTGATGATGATGAAAGAAAGACGATATTGCGGATCATACTGGTCTTGTTTTCCGCAATAATTTGCTTGCGAAGGCGCTTCATCAGTGGACGAGGAGGAAGACGATGGGGTAGTGTCAATACGGTCCCGCCACAAAAAGGGAGAGGGCGGTCGCAGAAGTCCGCTGATATGATTCCGCCGCCACGGTCAGCGCAACCCCGCTTTCCATCCGCTTATCGCCACGTCAAAAAGGTCCAGACCTCTCAAGCCTGGGCCTTCTTTAGAGCAAGCCTCTGATTCATCACACCAAGCGATGTCATTATCCGCCTTTGCCGTAAAACGCATAAGTAGAGGCAAGAACCTTAGTGGTTAAACACCACACAACATGTCAGTCACATGCAGCGAATTGCATAGAGTTGAAATAGGAGGTAACACGTGGCCAAAAAAATGCCAGACCGACGCCGGGGCCCTCCAATCACCTAACACAACCCTCTGTCTACTCCGCCTCCTCCTCCTCCGCCACCACCAAGCGTTCTCAGCTGCCCATTGTCTCTCAGAGTCAGGAACAGGGATCAGCCCTCCGCTTCAGCCTCCACCGTCGCACCGAAGTACCACCAGCAACCACCAGAGACCCATTCTTACCCCTTCTCGCTTCCGCAGTTTGACGAACCTGCACGCACGCCGTACAGGCGGCCATCTAGCAGCCAGCCTTCTGTCTTCCAGGTTTGGGAGCAGAGAGAATAAACACGTTTAACCCAAACCACCGCAAAGGCCAAAAGCCTGAATGTCGCATTGCCAGGCTTTTGGCTTGAAATGTTCCTTTCCGTCTGGTGGACCAGATGGGTTCCCCCGCCACGTCATGGCCCTCTGCATGCCCCAATAACCAGATGCTAGCAGGCCATTCTTTGCCAGAAAGCCGCCCTGCCCTGGCCAGCCACGTGTCATCTAAAATTTTCAACGCGCTGTTTGTCTGCATCTGTGTCCGTAAAAGTCCATCTCATCACCACCGACACAGGACTTAGTAAGCACGGCAAGTCCGCTATATCCTGTGACAGCTCACTTGGTGAGCTGTTGGATGTTCTCTGGGGGTTGACGGTGGCTCTCAGGCTCGGCGCAACACGCTCTCAAAACCGCAGGGATGGGTGCAGGGTTTCTTTCCCCCAAGGTCCTCTGGTGGCATCATGTGCCTCAGAGACATCAGGCCGTGTTGAAATTACTCTGCCTTGGAGACAGTGTCACACACAGGTCAGGAGCTTTGGACGGCTCTCTCGCAACGAGACCGAGCGCTGGCTGGGTGACAAGAACCTTGTGCCAGGCAGGGGGTGGGCGATAACGGGCGAAATCCTGCTGGCCGTGCCCTTAAGATCGGTAGGCTTGGAAAGGAGTCACATCCCTGCCTGGCACAATGTCATGAACCTTGCATCCAGAAATTTCTAAAGAGCTACCCGGGTCTTGACTGCTGCTGAAGAAAGGCTCGAGGACTGAGTAGTCACTTTCCTCCGTTTCCGCACCCTGCTTGTCCCGCCTGGCTGTGCGTTGCAGCGTCAGCTCGGCCTCCCGTCAACCGTCTCATTGTTGACGTGGCAACACTCTGGTAAACCACCCTCCACAAGCTCCAGCTGATTTGTGCAGCCGCGCAACTGCCATTACGCAGTTACGAAGTGACACATGGCCTGAAAAAGCAGCGTGGCGGACTCTCGGGGTGTTTTGAACCACCGAGAGTGAGGAGGTGAAAGAGCTCTGCACCATCCTTGCCAGTTTTGAAGAAGCCACCAACTGGCAGTGCGGGAACTATGCCCTTGTCATCAATGATCATTGAGGTGAACTTGAGTCTGGAACGATCGATGGACACTCTGAAAAACACCGGTCCCACAGCGACGGAGGAGGAGACCGGACACAAAGCGTGGACGAACGGAGCCTTTCTCTCCCGTCAAATCCACAAGGCCCGACAGTTTTCCACCACAATTTCACATCGTCTTCCATTAGCATTGGTCGGGTCCAGAGCTAGTGCATAGGTGGCGCATCAGCTCTCAGCGTGCATCATCTCAGGCAAGGTCAGGCTGTGTTGAAGCATGTGTCGGAGGCAGCGAAGGAGGAGGAGGAGGAGGTATTCCTAGACACCGAAAGTTACCGACGTCCCCTGCCGTGGAAATAGGTTGGCTGCGAAGTTTGAGGCGGAGGAGGAAGATGAGGAAGATCAGTTTGCTGTGCCTCCGAGCCCAGAGGCTGGGAAATCAGGCTCCATCCTCTCACATGAGTGCTTGGATCTCCATTTCCTCCAACATGAATCTCGCATTAAGGCCATCAAAATGAACAACAGTTACTGGGTGTGCCACGCTCCTGGATCCCCGTAACAAAACAAAACTCAGCACTTTTCCTTCCACCCACCAAAATAGGAGTAGCCAAAATGCATGAAATGGAGACCTTGCTGATTGATCAACTAGAGACATCTGTTGCGTCCTGCTTCACGTTCCCCAAAATCACAGTGGAAAAACAACAAGCGACGTGACAGCAGTAAGAGTGCCAGTAGGCGTAGCGGCAGCAGCAGGCAAGTGGTCCGAAGCCTAATGGGTGACCTCTGGCAATCTTGTGTTTACCACCCCCTAAACGCATGCAATGCAGGGCACACATCCAACACACAGAGATCAGCTTAAGATCATGGTGCACTACTATCCTCTCTCAACCCACCGATGTTTTTTACATGTGTTCCGGACCCAATAGACTTACTGGGTATCCAAAATGGACGAATGGCACCGAGCAGGCTCGTCACGGCCATAGAGGTTTTGTCCTGCCCAGCAGCCAGCGTCATATCTGGAGCGGACCTTCAGCACAGCTGGAGGTGTCATTACAGACAAACGTATCCGGCTTTCCACAGATAATTGTGATCGTTTGACTTCATCAAGATGAATCTGCAGCATGGATCTCTGTATGATTGTTGTGGCCACCAATTGCCGATGTCACCGATTAGTTCCGTCTACTTCACTTTCCTTTTCAAACAGAAATGGTCCCTCTTGAAAACTATTTTTTTTTTAAAATGATCATTTCTACTGCAAGTTTTTTAATCTCTTTCCTCCTTTTATTCTCTTTAGCTGTAGGGAGACACTGTAAAAGACAGCCAAGGTTCATGACAACACCGAATTCCATTTACTCACGTTTATTCTTAAGAAGATTTTCGCATTGTCCAATGGATTTTGAGGTCATGTTCTTAGTGAGATAACAGCTATAATTTATGGTCCTTTGGAAAGAAAATGGTGGCTTCTAAGTGGCATTTCTCCCTCACAATTTTTTAATAGTGGCTGAGAAGACATATTATAATTTTTTGGGTCATGTAGCTGTGAGATACAGCAAAATCCTGGTCCTTTGGAACAGAGAATGTGGCTTTCTCTAAGTGCATTTCTCTCCCTCACAAATTTTTAACAGTGGCTGAGGAAGGTCATATTTATACTATTTTTTGTGGGTCATGTAGCTGTTAGATACAACAATAATCATGGTCCTTTGTAACAGAAATGTGGCTTTCTAAGTGGCATTTTTCTCCCACAATTTTTAACAGTTGCTGAGAATCATTTTTTATAATTTTTTGGTCCATGCTGCTTTGAATTGCAGCAATACTTACATACAGGTCCTATTATATAAAAAAATGTTGTTTTCTAACAGACATTTGTTCTTCAACAATTGACCCAAAGTGCTCAGGGTCATGCTTTGAATTTTTGGGGGCATTTTTGCTTTGAAAATGCAGCAATACTACACGGTCCTATTCTAAAAAAAAAGTTTGTTTCTAATAGACTATTTGTTCTTCCACAAATTTCAAAAAGTGGCTCATGGTCCATGTTTTGAATTTTATTGGGGGCATTTTTCTGTGGACCTGCAGCTATACTACAGGTTCTATTCTAAAAAATGTTTGTTTCTAAACAACATTTGTTCTTCACATTGTCCAAAGGCTCAAGGTTCCAGGATTTGAATTTTTGGGGCATTTTGCTGTGACATGCAGCTATACTACAGTCCTATCTAAAAAATGTTGTTTCTAACAGACATTTGTTCTTCAAAATTGTCAAAAGTGGCCTCAAGGTCCATCGCTTTTAAATTTTTGGTGGGGCATTTTGCTGTGACATCACTATACTACAGGTTCTATACTAAAAAATGGTTTGTTCTAAACAGACATTTGTTTTCCTTCACAAATTGTCCAAAGTGGCTCAAGTCATGCTTTGGAATTTTTAGGGGCCATTTTGCTGTGACATGCAGCCTATACAAGCAGGTCCTATTACTAAAAAATTTGTTTCTTAACATACATTTGGTTCTTCACAATTGGTCCAAAGTGGCTCAAGGGTCATGCTTTGAATTTTTGTTGGGGGCATTTGCTGTGACAAGCATATACTACAGGTACTATTACTAAAAAATGTTGTTTCTAAAGACATTTGATTCTTCACAATTAGCCAAAGTGCTCAAGGGTCAAGCTTTGAATTATTGGGGGCATTTTTTTGCTGTGACATGCAGCAAAACTACAGGTCCTTATTCTAAAAAATGTTTGTTTCTAACAAACATTTGTTTCTTCACCAATTGTCAAAGAGTGGCTCAAGGGTGATTGTCTGGTCAGAAACATGAAATAGGTTAGGACATCGTTAATGAACACATATTGCAAATGACTTGTTTTTGCAAGATCTTTTAACATAGCTATCAATCCCTGTATTGAGACAACCCATGTAATACAATGAAAAAAAGAGAAACAAAGACAAGGTGGGTTACATCGCTATTTTAAAAATTGTTTTTTCTAGAATTAAAGTACTAAAAACTTCATGAAGCAAAATAGCTGGTAAAAAAATTCCTCTGATTTGTACAAGGAGGTACATAAAACGTTGACCAGGATGTAGGTTTATTCCAGTAGGACACGAGTAAATGGAGCCACGGACAGAGAACAAAGTACAAGACAATTTCCTCCAGCACCTTGGAGTAAAATGAGAAAAAGAATGCCAAGGAAAAAAAGGCACCTGGGTGGAACAGGAACAGTGAAACCACCAGTATTTCCAAGTGAAGCCTCAATGTCCGCACTCATACGAGGGCAAGCGCACCCAGGTCCTTGACTGTGTACTGAGGAAGGCTGGATGTACTCTGACACATCCGCACTTCAGCTTCAGCTACGACCAGTTTTTTGTTGCAGCGTCATCATGGCAATAGTTAACCTTTGCGTGTTAATAGAGAACTGAAACAGCCAGCCTGGGCTCCTCACCGCACCCACTGTAACTCCGGCCCTGTATCATGCTGGTGGCAACAGGACAGTTCTAGTCAATGTCCAGTTCAACAAAAATGGTTGGTTTGAAAGAACTCCTTTTTCCGCACATTTGTAATACTGGGATCAGACAGGTATAATGGTCATACTTAGGCCACAGGGCATGTGGACAGTATATGTCCAGTTCAACTAAAATGGTGGTTGAAAGACTCCTTTTTCTGGCACATTTTTTTAAACTGGGTCAGACAGGTTAATGGTCATTCTGCGGTACAGGACAGATATAGTTAGTGTCCATTCAACTAAAGATGGTGGTTGAAGACCTCCTTTTTGCGTCAATTCTCTTTTAATGAGGTGGGTCATGCATGGTTTGGGGCGCAGTCTTGCGTTTCCAGGACAGGGAAATTCAATGTCAGCGTTCAATTAACATGAAGGA
The DNA here is from genome assembly GCA_025379985.1 of Phyllomedusa bahiana. Taxonomy (NCBI): domain Eukaryota; kingdom Metazoa; phylum Chordata; class Amphibia; order Anura; family Hylidae; genus Phyllomedusa; species Phyllomedusa bahiana. Next base: position 132,356 of record JAODAL010004939.1, on the reverse strand, counting down.
TCAAATCATACTGCCGTTCTGGCACTTATTAATTTGTGGGTGATGCAGGATAAACGAAGGGTCATGCTGGTATGATACCAACATGTGATAGTGAATGGTCTGTGACTTTTTTTCTGTGACTTTTATAACCTAAGTGTGTTGCCTAAAGAAGTAGCACTATCCATTTGAACTGTTTGTGGTATGTAAATTTCAGATTCTCCAGCCCTTGTTTGGGTGTAATAATGAAGGCGTTGTTGCTCTCCCTCCCCATAGGAACATTAATGGGTAAGCCGCTCATAATCATGCACACCTATCGAAAACCATATCGATAGCGGCCGAATATCGACTATCGCTCGATCTCGATAGCCAACGCAATCGGTCAACACTAAAAATGACCACTAGCAATTTGCATCTGCCCTGGAAAGCTTCCTACAACAATCACCTTCCATGGCCTAACCCGACAAATCCATGAAGCAGTGAAGGGTAAAAAAGATGTATAACCCCACCATACTAATTGGGGCTGCTGATCCAATAGTTCAAGGATCAAATAGCTCAAGTGAGACAACTGTGGCTTTAACCCAATTAGGGGAGCCGTAACAGGACCTCACCACAGAGAATCATAACTTGGGGCGCATGTATGGGAATCACAAAACACTACCTCACAATGACTGACCATCAAGCCATCAATTAATATTTACCCCACTAAGTTAAAAACTCTGAAGCACCCTGACTCAATATGCGCCCCAAGCAGCCATACTATGCATCATAAGCCATGAAAAAAGTACCCAACCGAAGACCATTATTTCAGCCTTAAGCAATGGCTGTAAACTATACAACTATGTAATATCACTGTTAGCAACCAGCTATTAAACAGCCATGACAAATAGAGCCCTACAATAAACTAACCCACGTCTGTCCAGCTTATAGAAAGAGCCAAGAGAAAGTTTCCACAACATTGTCCCCGACATTCCTAAGGCCTTGTCCATTCACTTTAATTAACCTCAGAACCTTCAAACCTAGCCACGCAGATTGAACTTAAGGGCCCTCCGATTCCTCTCCTGCCCCCGGCCGTTATCACTAGACCAAAGGACCCCATTGAGAGAGACCAACACGTTGTTCTGGGGAGCAATCCCCCAAATAAACAGCGTCGTCCCACTGTGGTAAACATTTGCTTGCTGTATCTCTCTTGACGTCCATAATCGCTGAATGACATGGCGCAGTCCGGGCGCCATTCCGTGCCTGGAAATCGATTGCAGTAGTAGATGTAGGCCAGCACCATCTTGATGCTACCCGTACTTCTGATTGCTTACAGAGCTGTATAGCCGATACAAGCCTCTATATGATAGCTGACAGCCTTGTCCTAGTGAAAACCATGAGAGCAGCATGAGCATACACCACAATAATAGACAACCTCTTCGTCAAAATTACCTATCAGCCAAAAATGGGTCCTTGGAGCTTCTCATCACTTTAATTCATTGTTCCCAGCGCCAGACTACAGATTTAATAATTTTCTTTTTTTAATGTATTTATTTATTTATTTATTTTTTTTAATACAGGTATGAGACATTTGAGGTATATAAAGGGGAGAGTGAGATCATCACAAGCTTTCCAGAAAACACAGAGGGAGGGTGGAGAGACATAACGGCGATGTTCGTTCCTCCCCATCACAGGACCCTACCCCCAAGTATCACAACTACACATCAGGAAGCCATATCCAAGATGATCATTGTCATTGGCTAAAATGCGAGCAACCTCAATGAACCATAATTCACATACATATTTTAACAGATCACAATTTAAAGCATATGAAGATGTTAAAACCAACAACCTAGCAAATATCTATATAAAACTGTTCCATATCTAACCAATAATTAGTAACTGCCGATCAGTAGTACCAAGAGCCATGTAAATCACCCTAAAAGGGAAGGAGGTCCTTGAAGATAAAAATCTGGCGACATTTATCAGTACTTTGAACTATTTACCCTCAGCTGGGTCTGAGGCACCATAAACCCCAATCATGGCACTAAGCGACCTGGCGACCAAAACCCCTAACGGTTGGAAAAAACACCATTACCCCCAGCCATACTCCACTGGCTCGGAGGCCCAAAAAACCAGCCATGCTGGCTCAACCATTTTTTGCTCACCAGGGATAACACCCTGGAAGAGCCCACCTCGCCAGATCGTGTCAAACATAAACCACAATTGTGGTGCTAAGAGACCTGGCAACCAAATCCCCGAAGGGAGAAAACACCATTACCCCCAGCCGCATTCCACTGGCTCGGAGGCCCAAAAAGCCAGCACGCTGGCTCAACTGTTTTTGCTCCCAGGGATACCAGCCTGAAATAGCCCACCTTCGCCAGATCTCTTCAAAAACAATTCATCCCTGAGGGACTCATACCCATATGACTCCCTCACCCAAATTTATTTATTTGGGAATTTTATATATATATATATTATATATATATATATATATATATATATATATATATATATATATATATATATATATATAATTTTTTTTTTTTTTTTTATATGAACTGAAAAATATTTCCAGCTCTTGCCTCACCATCGTCGCCAGACCAAACCAAATGTAGGGGTCCATTTCCCCCTGAGGAAACCCAAATTTAAACATTGACTCCAAGGACCTCCTAAGAACCTTAGTACAAAAGGATTAGTATACAAAACTGAATAGGAAGGGGGTCTTTGAAGCTAAAAAGATCTGGCGATTTATATCAATGCTCTTAACACCTTACCCCTAGCTGATTTCACCACTGGCTCAGAGGCACCAGAAACTACCATCGTGGCAATGTTAACCAGCAGCTCGCCGGGACACCACCCAGCACGAGCCTCTCCATATTCACCAGACCACACCAAAAACTACGAGGGGTGGGGGGGCGGTGGGGGGTGGGAGGGGGACCATCCCCATGAGGAAACCCCAAAATACTGAAGTCAAACACTCCAAAATCAACTCCAAAGACCCCCTACTCGCCTAATTACAGCAGGGTTAGTATGCAAACTGAAGGAGAAAGGAGGTCCTTGAAGCTACAAAGATCTGGCGCCTTATATCAATACTCTGACCACCTTACCTCTAGCCGCTTTCACAGGTTCAGAGGAACCATAAGCCACAATTGCCAGTATGCAGGAGCCCTGCTGCCCTTTTCCGCTGTCCCGATGCACGTCCGCTGCAACTTCTGGGGTCTCTCATGATGCTGCAGGGCCAGCCCCGTGCCGCCCGCTGAAGGGCGTCCGGCCCACATTGGGACCTCGCCGTACCAAGCCCCATGGACTCCACCGATGCTCTCTCTGCATGTCTGGCGCGGCTCCTGACTGGCAAATTTAACCACTGGCTCGCCGGGACCGCACCCTGCATGAGCCTCACCATAGACGCCAGACCAAACCATGGGGACCACCACCGTGATGAAACCCCAAAATATTATCCACCAACTTCAAGGACCCCCTATCAACCATCTTCAGCAGGGTTAATATACACAGCACAAAAGAGACTATAGAGTAAGCATGCATCATGAAATATGTATCCCCAGTGATAAAAGAGACCATAGAGTCAGCATGACCCATGAAATATGTATCCCCAGTGATAAAAGAGACTATAGAGTCAGCATAACCCATGAAATATGTATCAACAGTGGTAAGACAGAGATCAGGCACATCAGACTCCATGTGGAAGGGGGAGCTGATACCATGTACATAGCAGGGCCACAATACAGCCCTGAGATACAACTTATATATCGATAATTAAACCATAATACGAAGCAGGGAAAATAAAGCCCTGTCCACAGCAGCAGGGTCAGTATGCAGTCTCATTTATGAGTTCATCTGCTGTGATATCACCAACCACAATACTAAGCAGGGGAATAATGCCCTGTACATAGCAGGGTCAGCATACATTCCTGTGATAACCCAGGATCAGTATACAGCACTGTGAGGATGATCAACTACAGATCTCCAGCCTCTGTATACAGAGGGAGAACTAAGACCCTGCACCCAGCAATAGTTAAATCCAGCACAGGGTCAGCATCCAGCACTGACAGGATTGTCCTGTACAGTCACTGCAGCCTCCTCACTGAAAACCTCCTTCTCCCCCTCAGGCTGCCCTTCTCTCACCAGCTTTTAACAGCACATGTGATCTCACAGCTCTACCACAGAGAGCTCAGAACTAGTGTTGAGCGATTACGTTGGCCATCGACATCGGTCGATGGACGATAATCGACCATCATCGACAAGATAGTCGATAGTGAGTGGTCGATTATGAGCGATGACCATTAAAGTCTATAGGAGAGGAACAACACCTTCATTCTTACACCCAAACAGGGCTGGAGAAGCTGGAATTAACATCCACAACAGTCAAATGGATACGTGCTACATCTTAGGCAACACACTTAGGTTATAAAAGCCACAGAAAAAAAATCACACACCATTCACTATCCCTGTCTTGTACCACAGCATGACCCTTAAACCTGCATCACCCACAAATTAAAAAAGTGCCAGAAGGCAGTATGATTTGAACCATCATCTTACTTGAACTGGACATTGAATATCCCTGTCCTGGAACGCAGCATGAGCCCCAAACCTGCATGACCCCCAGATTTAAAAGTGCCGGAAAAAGGAGTCTTTCAACCACCATTTTAGTTGAACTGGACATTGACTATACATGTCCTGGGCCACAGCATGAGCCCCAAACCTGCATGACCCCCAGATTCAAAAGTGCCGGGAAAAGGAGTCTTTCAACCACCATTTTAGTTGAACTGGACATTGACTATACCTGTCCTGGGCCACAGCATGAGCCCCAAACCTGCATGACCCCAGATTAAAAAGTGCCGGAAAAAGGAGTCTTTCAACCACCATTTTAGTTTCACTGGACATTGACTATATCTGTCCTGTACCGCAGAATGACCATTAAACCTGTCTGACCCACAGATTAAAAAGTGCCGGGAAAAGGAGTCTTTCAACCACCATTTTAGTTGAACTGGACATTGACTATACCTGTCCTGGACCGCAGTATGACCATTAAACCTGTCTGACCCCCAAATTAAAAAGTGCCGGGAAAAGGAGTCTTTGAACCACCATTTTAGTTGAACTGGACATTAACTATATATGTCCTGTACCGCAGAATGACCATTAAACCTGTCTGACCCACAGATTAAAAAGTGCCGGAAATAGGAGTCTTTCAACCACCATTTTAGTTTCACTGGACATATACTGTCCCTGTCCTGGGTAGCGCTTGCCCCTCCGTATGAGTGCGGACCAATTGAGCTTCACTTGGAAATACTGGTGGTTAACGCTCCTGTTCCACCCAGGTGCCCTTTTTCTTGGCATTCTTTTTCTTATTTTACTCAACGTGCTGGAGGAAATTGTCTCCGTACTTTGTTCTCTGTCCATGCTCCATACTCCATGTCCTCTGAATAACCTACATCTGGTCATGTTTTCCTGTACCTGCCTTGTACAATTCAGAGGAATTTTTTTACCAGCTATTTTGTACATGCAAGTTTTTTAGTAGTTTAATTCTAGAAAACACATTTTTAAAATAGAATAGAATCCCACCATGTCTTTGTTTCTCTTTTTTAATTGTATTAAATGGGTTGTCTCAATACAGGGATTGATAGCTATGTTAAAGATCTTGCAAAAACAAGTCATTTTGCAATATGTGTCCATTAACAGTGTCCTACCTATTCCTGTTTCTGACAGCACCATCACCCTTGAGCCACTCTTGACAATTGTGAAGAACAAATGTCTGTTAGAAACAACATTTTTTTATAATAGGACCTGTAGTATAGCTGCATTTCAAAGCAAAATGCCCCCAAAAATTCAAAGCATGACCCTTGAGCCACTTTGGACAATTGTGAAGAACAAATGTCTGTTAGAAACAACATTTTTTTTTATAATAGGACCTGTAGTATTGCTGCATTTCAAAGCAGCATGACCCAAAAAATTATAAAAATGACTTCTCAGCCACTGTTAAAAATTGTGAGGGAGAAATGCCACTTAGAAGCCACATTTCTGTTCCAAAGGACCATGATTATTGCTGTATCTCACAGCTACATGACCCCAAAAAAATTATAAATATGACTTCTCAGCCACTATTAAAAATTGTGAGGGAGAAATGCCACTTAAAAGCCACATTTCTGTTCCAAAGGACCATAATTATAGCTGTATCTCACAGCAACATGACCTCAAAACCATTGACAATGCGAAAACTTCTAAAGATAAAGTGAGTAAATGGAATACGGTGTTGTCATGAAACCTTGCTGTCTTTTACAGTCTCCTCATAGCAAAACCAGCAAAATGAACTGTTGGGAAAAGAGAATAAAAATTGCAGTAAGAAATGATCATTTTAAAAAAAAGTTTTCAAGAGGACCATTTCTGTTGAAGAGGAATGTGAAGTAGACCGGCAACTAATCGGTGACCTCGGCAATTGGGGCCACAACATCATCAGAGATCCATGCCTGATTCATCTTGATGAAAGTCAAACGATCCACATTATCTGTGGAAAGCCGGATGCGTTTGTCTGTAATGACTCCTCCAGCTGTGCTGAAGGTCCGCTCAGATATGACGCTGGCTGCTGGGCAGGACAACACCTCTATGGCGTGACGAGCCAGCTCGGGCCATTCGTCCATTTTGGATACCCAGAAGTCTATTGGGTCCGGAATACATCCAAAAACATCGGTGTTGAGACGCAGATAGTCGTGCACCATGATCTTAAGCTGGTCTCTGTGTGTTGGATGTGTGCCCTGCATTGCATGCGTTGGTGAGGTGGTAAATAAAGATTACCAGAGGTCACCCATTAGGCTTCTGCCACCTTGCCTGCTGCTGCCGCTACGGCTACTTGGCACTCTACTGCTGTCACGTCGCTGATGTTGTTCCACCGTGACATTTGGGGAACGTGAAGCAGACGCAACAGATGTCTCCAGTTGATCAATCAGCAAGGTCTCTATTTCCTGCATTTTACTCTCTATTTGGGTGGGTGGAAGGAAAGTGCTGAGTTTTGTTTTGTACCGGGGATCCAGGAGGGTGGCCACCCAGTAACTGTTGTTCATTTTGATGGCCTTAATGCGAGGATCATGTTGGAGGAAATGGAGCATCCAAGCACTCATGTGAGAGATGGAGCCTTGATTTCCCAAGCCTCTGGGTCGAGGGGCACTAGCAAACTGATCTTCCTCATCTTCCTCCTCCGCCTCAAATTCGCGCCAACCTCTTTCCAAGGCAGGGACGTCGGTAACGTCGGTGTCTAGGAATACCTTCTCCTCCTCCTCCTCCGCTGCCTCCGGCACAGCTTCAACACAGCTCTGACTTGCCTGAGATGATGCACCCTGAGAGCTGATGCGCCACCTTGCACTAGCTCTGGACCCCGAACCACTGCCTAATGAAGACCGATGAAATTGTGAAACTGTCGGGCCTTGTGGATTTGACGGAGAGAAAGGCTCCGTGTCCGCATCTGTGTCCGTCTCCTCCTCCGTCGCTGGTGGGACCCATTGTGTGCAACGATCATTCCAGAACTAAGATCACCACAATGCTCATGCTGACAAGGGCATTGTCCGCACTGACCATTTTGGTGGCTTCTTCAAAACTGGCAATGATGGTGCAGAGCTGTTTCACCTACCTCCACTCTCGGTTGCTCAACACCCCGAGGTCCGCACCGCTGCTTGTCAGGCTATGTGTCACTTCGTACTGCGTAGCGGCATTGCGCTGCTGCCACAAGCGCTGGAGCATGTGGAGGGTGGAATTCCAGCGTGTTGCCACGTCAACAATGAGACGGTTGACGGGGAGGCCGAGCTGATGCTGCAACGCAGCCAGGCAGGACGAAGCAGGGTGCGAACGGCGGAAGTGCGAACTTAGACTTCGAGCCTTCCTCAGCAGGCAGTCCAGACCCGGGTAGCTCTTTAGAAATTTCTGGACAAGGTTCATGACATGTGCCAGGCAAGTGATGTGCTCCAGTCTACCGATCTTAAGGGCGGCCAGCAGATTTCGCCCGTTATCGCACACCACCTTGCCTGGCACAAGGTTCTTGGCACCCAGCCAGCGCTTGGTCTCGTTGCGGAGAGCCGTCCACAGCTCCTGACCTGTGTGTGGACAGTCTCCAAGACAGATTAATTTCAACACGGCCTGGTTTCTCTGGGCACGTGATGCCACCAGAGGACCTTGGGGGAAAGAACCCTGCACCATGCCTGCGGTTTTGAAAGCGTGCGCCGAGCCTGAGAGCCACCGTCACCCCCAGAGACATCCACAATGCTCACCCAGTGAGCTGTCACAGAGATATAGCGGCCTTGGCCGTGCTTACTAGTCCATGTGTCGGTGGTCAGATGGACTTTTCCGGCCACAGATGCAGACAACGCGCTTGAAATTTTAGATGACACGTGGCTGGCCAGGGCAGGGACGGCTTTTCTGGCAAAGAAATGCCTGCTCGGCATCTGGTATTGGGGGCAGGCAAGGGCCATGACGTGGCGGAACCCATTTGTGTCCACCAGACGGAAAGGCAACATTTCCAAGGCCAAAAGCCTGGCAATGCCGACATTCAGGCTTTTGGCTTTGGGATGGTTTGGGTTAAAGTGTTTCTTCTGCTCCCAAACCTGGAAGACAGAAGGCTGGCTGCTAGACTGGCCGCTGTACGGCGTGCAGGTCATCAAACTGGCGGAAGGAGAAGGGGTAGGATGGGTCTCTGGTGGTGCTGGTGGTACTCGGGCGACGGTGGAGGCTGAAGCGGAGGCTGATCCCTGATCATGACTCTGAGAGACATGGGCAGCTGAGGAACGCTTGGTGGTGGCGGAGGAGGAGGCGGAGACAGAGGGTGTGACAGTGGTTGGAGGCCCGGCGTCAGTCTGGCCTTTTTTGGCCAAGTGTTGCCTCCATTTCAACTCATGCATTCGCTGCATGTGACTAGACATGTTGGTGGTGGTTAACCACCTAAGGTTCTTGCCTCTACTTATGCGTTTACGGCATAGGCGGCATATGACATCGCTGGGTGAATCAGAGGCTTGGTCAAAGAAGGCCCAGGCTTGAGAGGTCCTGGACCTTTTTGACGGCGATAAGCGAGGAGCGGGGTTTGCGCTGACTGTGGCTGGCGGAATCATATCAGCGGACTTCTGCGACCGCCCTCTCCCTTTTTGAGGCGGAACCCATACTGACACTACCCCATCGTCTTCCTCCTCGTCCAGTGATGAAGCGCTCGCAAGCAAATTCTGCTGAAAAGACCATGTTGGATCCACAATGTCGTCATCATCATCATCAACACAGGTGACTTGGTCGTCCTGACATTCTGCATCCAGGAGCTGCGGGCTACAAGCAAGAGGGACTGCAAGGCGTTGCCGACCGCCCGGGATTTTTGCCGATTGACCGGCTTCCTTCTCCTCCTCTGATGGCATCAGTAACTGGGCGTCAGAGCAGAGAAAATCATCCTCTTTGGCCTCTTGATCTTTTAACATGCCTTCTGACCCCAACCACATTTTGTCATCAAAGAGGTCTTCAGAAAATGGATTATCCACAGTGGTGGGTACACGAGTTGACATTTGGGCTGCTTCATGTTGGACGGATGCTGGTGATGCTGATGACGACATTTGTGGCCGTGACTGGGAGGACGAGGAGGTAGACTGCTGGATGCAGGTTGCATTAACCACTGAAGGACAGATTGGCGACGCTGTTCATTACTGAGATTCACAGGGCCCTGACCCAGCGATGACAGGCCTGACGGTCCTGCAACTGACGATCCGCTGGCATGCGTGTTGTCGCCAGCACTGGAAGGAGCACCTTCTCTCATACCTCTACCTCCATGTCCTACCCCCCCCTCTTTGCTCGCTTACCACCTCAATTTCGCTCCATGTTCAGAAATATACAAATTTGAGAAGGTATGGAAGAGTTTTGGAAAGTCTCTTATTAAAAGACGGCAAATCACAGCTATTCTCAAATCCCTCAAATCAAAACAAAATTGCTGGATTCAAATATAACTGCAAAGTAGATCTATCAACAAAGCTGGCCTGCGCCAAAGTGAAAAAAAAAACACGTATCTGAAATGTATTCGGATAATAAAAGCTATTTTTGGCACCTATCAATTCACCTGTGGTGACTACAAAATTGCTGGATTCAAATTTAACTGCAAAGTAGATCTATCAACAAAGCTGGCCTGCGCCAAAGTGAAAAAACACGTATCTGAAATGTATTCGGATAATACAAGGTATTTTTGGCACCTATCAATTCACCTGTGGTGACTATAAAATTGCTGTATTCAAATTTAAGTGCAAGCTGCCTCAATGAACAAAGTTGTAGTGCGCCAAAGTCAAAAAACACGTATCTGTTATGTATTCGTATAATACAAGATATTTTTGGCACCTTTCAATTCACCTGTGGTGACTATAAAATTGCTGGATTCAGATTTAAGTGCAAGCTGCCTCAATGAACAAAGCTGTAGTGCGCCAAAGTCAAAAAACAGTATCTGTTATGTATTCGTATATTACAAGATATTTTTGGCACCTTTCACTACACCTGTGGTGACTATAAAATTGCTGGATTCAGATTTAAGGGCATGCTGCCTCATTGTACAATGCTGTAGTGCGCCAAAGTCAAAAAACACGTATCTGTTATGTATTCGTATAATACAAGATATTTTTGGCACCTATCAATTCACCTGTGGTGACTATAAAATTGCTGGATTCAGATTTAAGTGCAAGCTGCCTCAATGAACAAAGCTGTAGTGCGCCAAAGTCAAAAAAACACGTATCTGTTATGTATTGTATAATACTGGATATTTTTGGCACCTTTCAATTCACCTGTGGTGACTATAAAATTGCTGGATTCAAATTTAAGTGCAAGGTGGATATATCAACAAAGGTGGAATGGGCAAAATTGAAAATGAACACCTATCTGAAATGTATACTGATAATAAAAGTGGAGTTTTGCACCTAACAAAGAGACCTGCAGTTACTAGAAAAGATGTGTATCCTATAAGTTCAGGCTGCCCAATATCCAGGAAAAATTTCAATAGAAAACTGTTAATAATAAAGCTATTGCAGTGCAATGTCTACACTACTTCTTGGTGAACTTTATCCAGTATTCTTCATAGTGCTTGTCTGAGTTCGCCCGCGGGCCCCCACACCCCCTCTCCCCCCGTGACTATACAGCGGTAGATGCTCCTTTAAAATTCTCTACCTAACTACATAAAATCTTCCAATCTCTAATCTAACTAAATTGTAAGGATCACAGCTAATAGTAGAGGTTTCTCTGTGAAGAAATAGAATAATTTCGCTGAGCTGTTTGGACACAGGCAGAGCGCACGTCCTTCTGCTGAACAGGAAACGCTGTTCTATGTAAAAAGAGGTCATGTGATTTTTCCAGCCAATCGCAACCATACACATCCCAGTCATGACGTCTCACACACATCTCACCCTGCTCTATTCTGTAAGCTGATTTGCTGGCCGCCAAAATGACAGGAAGCACCGAAAATGGCGCGATCTTAATAGAGGATGCACAGATTTTAACCTAAATTATCGCATGATCTAAAAATTTCGATCAACATAAAAACTGTGCCGATTTCAACTTTGTTGATAATAATCGCTCAACACTGCTCAGAACATCCAGAATGCACAGATACATGCTTACAGACAGCAGGCCACAGCCCAGCCTGCAGTGTGAGGGGGAGGGAGCAGATACATCCCTCATGTGCTACATGAATTCCTATGTAATAATCCCATATACAATACAGCATGTTATACTATACTACTGTATCTTGTATGAGGTGAGTGAAACCCCTCCTGTGTGATGTGAGGTGATCACTGTGCATTGTACTTCCCTGAGGCTGCAGACACATCTTATCTTGAAGTCTTGGTGAGAAGAAAGAGGAAGCAGGAAGTGAAGACCAGAAGTTATATCTATACCTAAACCACGCCCTCCTCATAGTAACTCTTCCCCATCCACACACTCCTCCCTCTCATATCACAACCCCCCCTGATCATTACTATAAACTACACAGAGAGGAGCTTAAGCACAATGCAGGGACTACAAACTGCCCTCTCAAAACCTATCCCCTCTGCTCAAAGCTACTTACAATAAATATACCATGCATACACTGAACCCATCAGCTTAAATACCTACAGCCAAAAACTCCCAGACTATACGGGAGCTCTAGGTTCCCCCTCCCAAAGTCATGGTCCCCCTTCGCTTAGGGCTTCGGGGGGTTCTGGATATTTCATAGACGCCTTCAGCAAAGATGTTTAAAAGGGGTATAAAGTAGAAGCACCTTACTGGGATATAGTAGAAGCACCTTACTGGGACATATTCACCTGTTGTTCAGGCGCCGGCAGTGACTTTTCTATATTGCACTGCTTGGCTTCTCCTGCCAGAGTATCTTCCTGCAGACCAGCTTTCTATCTGTGCTTTTACTGTAACTCACTTACAGCGTAACCCTTTGCTTTCAGTGAGTTCTCTGATTTTCACTCGCAGGTCTTTCAATGGTGATCAGCTGTCCACTACCTCTGCTCCCTTATTAGACTGAGGAATCCGACAGCGCAGTGATTTTAGGAGCGGGGACAACGTGAAGCCGTCAGTGCTGTGATGTTACGCCGCACCATCTTCTTCCCATCAGGAGGTCCTCGCACTGAGTGAAGTGGGGGAGTTGGCTCCCAAAATCACAGCACTGCCAGCTTCCCCATTCTAATAGGGTAGTGGAGGTAGAGGACAGCTGATCACCACTGAGAAACCCGGAAGTGAAGATAGGGGAAGTCACTGAAAGCGAAGGGTTACACAGAAAGTGAGGTACAGGTTGGAAAGCTGGTCTGCAGCAAGGTACTCTGGCAGGAGAAGCCACACTGGCAGCCAAGTAACAGGTGATGATAAGGGGAGATGTAAGCAGTGCAATACAGAGAAAGAACTGCTAGCCCCCGATCGGCAAGTGAATATATCCCGGTAAGGTGCTAATACTTGTTGAAGTACCCCTTTATCTTTGCCAAATGCGGCTCTAAAATGTCCGTGTGATAACTCATGTGATGTAAAGTACAGAGAGATTTCAGAGACCCGTTCCACAAAGATTAAGGGTGCCAGATCTCAGCTATCATCTGTGACGTCCTGATGCTGCTTGGTAATATTACCATGGCAGCATCGGGAGCGTGCACACAGAGAAGAAACGCCCAGCCCGTTTTTTCAGATAAACAAGAAACAAGCAAACCAGAAAAATGGAGGTGAAAAAACACCTTTAACCCCTTACCGACATTTGACATACCCATACGTCATGGTCGGGAAGGGTTTCTCGCAAGTTGATGTATTGTGCAAGCTCACAAGCCGAGATTGCAAGATCGGGCATGGGACCAGCGGTATATCACAGCTGGCTTCATGCTGTATCGCCCATGGCCTTAGCTCACTTGTAACCCCTTAGCTGGCACAATTATGGCAGATAGAAAGATAAAAGGAGGGGGCTCCTTCTGTCCTCTTCGGAGCAGCCGCGCTGTGATTGTGGCTGCTGCTGTTTTACCTGACTGCCTTGGAAGTCTTTGTTAGATTTCCGGGGCTGACAGTCACGTCACTATGCCCTGCCATGCATTGCAGGATATAGTGATTGACAAGTGGAACGCCAAAGTAGAACCAATGAAAACGTCAGTTAATCCTGCAAATAAAAAGTCATTACACACCTTAAAAAAAAAGTTATGGCTATCAGAAGATAGCAATGCATAAAAATTGATTTACATAATAAAAACACTTTTTTTTAAAAGCGCTTCAACATAAAAAAAAACTATATAAACTGTGTATCACCATAATCGTAGTGACCCACAGAATAAAACTGACATGTCACATATACTGCACAGTGAGCACTGTTAAAAAATAAAAAAAACACTATTAGGATTGCAGTATTTTCTTCACCCTGACTTCCAAAAAACAGATTTGCCCCCCAAAAAAATGATACCCATAAAAACTTCAACTCATCCTGCAACAAACTCATCCTGCAACACACACAGCTCCGTACACAGAAAAATAAAAAAATTATGGCTCTCAGACTATGGTGATGCAAAGGTGTTTTTCTTTTTGAAAAAAAGGGTTTTTATTGGGTTATAGAAGCAAAACAAAAAAATATATACAAATAGGGTATTGCTGTAATCGTATCGACCTGCTGAGTAAAGCATGTCATTTATACCGCACGGTGACTGCTGAAAAAAGATTGCTGTATTTTGCTCAAAATGCCTCACAAAAACCTTGATATAAAAGCGATCAAATTAACCCCATGATGATACTAATAAAAACATCAACTTATATTGCAAAATCAAGCCCTAAATAAGCTCCATGTACAGAAAAATAAAAAAGTTATGGCTCTCAGACTATGACAACATAGAAACACAATTTTTTATTAATGCATTTCTATTGTGTAAAAGTAATAAAATATAAAAAAATATCAAATTTATATAATTTTAATTGTACCAACTCACATAATAAAGTTATCCTGTCACTAATAATGCAAGGAGCACGCTGTAAAAATGAAGCCCAAAAAACAATGACAGAACTGCCTTTGTTCCCGCCCCTCCCACTATTTTCAAGGTACAGTGCTAAAAAAAACTATGGAACACCTGTGCGCCCAAAATGCACAATACACCCCTGGATGAGATTCATGAGGGTTGCTGAATCCAAAATTGAGTGACTTCCGGAAGGTTTCACCTGTCCTGGTACTTTGGGGGCTTTGCAAATGCGACATGGCACCCACCAAAATCTGCGTTCCAAAAGCCAAATAACGCCCCCTCCCTTGTACCATGCACCCAAACAGCAGTCTACACCCACATGTAGGGTAATTCCGAAATTGTGTAACAAATTTTGGGGTGCTTTATTTCTAGTATTCATTGTAAAAATGAAATATTTTCAGCTAAAACTGCAAATTTTTCATTTTCACGGGCTAACGCTACAAATATTTGTGAAACACCTGTGGGGTCGATATACTCACTAGACCGCTGGATATATTCCTTAAGTGGTGTAGTTTCCAATATGGGGTCTTTTTAGGGGACTTTATTAAGTTTTAGCACCTTAGGGTGTCCGCAAACCTGTAATTGCGCCTAAATGGGTTTAGTTTCTTAAATTGAATAATTTATGGGGGTATCTACCATACAGGCCGCTCAAAGCCACGTAAAAACTGGACTGGTCCCAAATAAATCAATGTTGCAAATTCTCTTTAAAAATTCTGTGAAAAAATACTACAAAACTTCTAAGCCCCCTAATGTCGTAAAATAACAAAAATACATTTAATAGAATGATGCCAACCTACAGTAGACATATGGTAGATGCTAGTTATAAACTATTTTTTGTGGAATAACTACAGTATCTGTCTTACTCGCACATTTTTGAACTTTGAAAATGGCAAATTTTTCCAAATTCCTACAACTTTTGATATTTTTCCCAAATAAACAAGGATTGTATGGAGTTTAACCCTTTGTACCTGTGGATTACTTGTGATTTTATGCTGAACCAATGTTGAAATGCTGTTTTGCACTATAATTGCACTACGTGGAAGATTGAGATTTGCTAAATTATGGTGATAATGTTTCTGTCCGTAAATGTAACAGCTATGCTGCAGGAGGGAAGGGTTAAGAGTAAATTGCCATGGTAACCTAGTTGGGACGGGTAGGTAGGTAGGCGTAAGCACCCCAAAAAGCTTATAAATAGGCCTAAGGTTATGTTCACACGGCTTATTCTGGGACGTATTTCAGCCTGTATTTCGCGCTGTACTGCGCGAATTATGGGCTGAAATACGTCCCAGTCATTACGGTAATCCACAGTTCTCATAGAGAACTATGGATTTACGGTTTCCTCTCCCTGCCCGCACAATACGGCGAACGGGGAGAGAAGCGACATGTCAATTATTCAAGGCGAATACGCGGCGTGAATAAGGAATGTCTATGGGGCCGGCTCACACCCCGCCCCCGTGTACACGGCGTAATTGTGGGCGGAAATACGTCCGCCACTTAAGCCGTGTGAACATAGCCTTAGAGGAAGTGATAATTAATTTCATGAGTGGTTAGACCTGTGGTCTGAACCTTTAACAGACCACAGGAGAAGATGAAGGGAAAGCCTTAGAAGCCTGGGTTTCAGCCAGACTGCAGCTGGTATGGCCAACAGCCCATTTACTGGTCATGGATTCCTGTGAGAGACTAAAACAACTTTATGGAGAGACTAAAACAACTTTATGGAGATAGTTGCTGCCTAGCTGAGCATGGAGGATCTCTTCGAAAGGTACACTGAGGTGTGTACATGAGACGGAGCACAAAAAGTGAGTCCCACGCCTGGCCTGCGAAACAGATGGGACGACATGCATGAAATTAAAACGCCAAATTTCATGAGCATAATAATGGCATAGAATGCGTCTGATTTATGAACCTGTTCTACAGCGGGTCATAAATCAGGCGCATTCTAGCATTAAGGCGACATTTCTGGATCAGGTATACCACTTTGAAAGTGGAATACCTGTTCCAGCTGTAATGCGCCCAGAAATGCGCATGTAGCTGTGCTACGGTTCTAGTGCACCCTGCCTCCCGCGATTTAAAGATTTAAAAATGTACGAATGGGGCTGCACCTGATATTGGGTTGAAAAGACACCAGATTTTTGGCGCAGCCCCATTCATACATGTCGCCCATGGTGTCCAGAATGTTGCTTCTGGCCTGGCCCCTCTAGATATGAGAACTATTACAGGATGTCAGTTCTCCTGGGGTTGGAAGACTCCTTGCAGTACCAAGACTGCCTCCGAATAAGGGACGAATGGTGTCTAGATTGTTGCCTCTGGCCTGTTCCATTAGCATTTAATCTCTTGGGGTTGCTCTGCTATTTCCCTTGTAGGCAAAGCTAGAAGTTGCTACAGGATGTCAGTTCTCCTGGGGTGTAAGGGTATGTTCATGTGGCTTATTGCAGCGTGCATTTCGTCGCATATTGCGCTTTATACGCGGCGAAATGCGCGCCGCAATTACTATAGTCCATAGCTCTCATAGAGAGCTATGGATTACGCGTCATCTCCCCGTGCGTACAATACGGTATTGTACGTGCGGGGGGAGAATTGACATGGCCGCCAGCCCCTCCCCCTTCCCCGTGATTTTGAATTACGTGCTGATCAGCGTGTGGTACTATACGCGCCGCAATGAGTCGCGTGAACATACCCTTATGCTCCATGCAGTACCAAGACTGCATCCAATTGAGTGACAAGCTACTTGAAAGGGAACTCTACTGGCTGCTACCTGCAACATAAGTTGGGCAAGGATGTAACTGAAGGAAAGGAATTCTGTGTACAACATCTTGTTGGTAAATAAAAAGGACAAGTCTATGCTTGCTTCCAACTATTAAACCTGCGCCTGCTTCCTGCTTCACCTGCACAACATCATGGGATCCTCCCTGCAACTCCAAGACAGCAGGAGAGGACCACCAACACTTTGGAGGGGGTTGGTAACATCACCACTGAGCTTCATCAACATCATCACTGTGCTGAGGCCCACGGTAGGCGGGAGAGGTTTTGGTGAGTGGTTGCCACCATGACAAGTGTGAGAGAAGGGCTCAGTGCTCGCCACTACCGCTCCCATCCTCTCCGCTGTTCGACCCCACGGCCCACCACACAATGGGGTACATGTATGAAGATCGGCGCGTCGAAGCGCCTGTTTTCAAGTTTTTTTTTAAAACCCCCTGAAAACTGCTGCGCCTGATTGTAAGCGCGTGGTGCCTTGAGAAATTTGGCCCCCTCATAAAAATTTCGGCCCCCCGGCCCCAAATCTTCGGGACGCCCCTTCGGTGTAATTTAGGGGCCTTTAGGGGGGGAAAAAATTTTGAGCCCAACTGTCCCTAAAAATGAAGATAAAACCTCAACAAAGGCTCTTAAACAATGAAAAAAAATTAAAATTAAAAAGTGTAAAAACATATTTTCTGATGGAATTTTGTGAAGGAGAAAAAAATCAACAAATTGTTTTCTCTGGTAAGGCCAAGGAAACCCAATCTGACACTGCAAATGGTTTGTCAACTTCAGGATTCTATTTCTCAAAAAAACTGAACTAAATAATCTAAGTTAACACATACTTAATGTATTCTAGTTTCATTGAAGTTAACATACATTAAATTAAACTAAATACATACTAGCTTGCTCTAAACAGATAACCAAAATGGCAGCCATAACCAACTCAAATATGTCTAACATTGTAAATCATATCCTGCTTATTTCTGGCACACAAGATTATAAAACTTCTGTAACATTTTTTGTAAAATAATTTATGGAAACATGTCTCAGGTTTCTTGCTAAAAGAATTACAATCACTTGTAACAGCATTTCCTTGACTAAATAAAATGAGGTGTTTCACATGATAAATCTATTACTCGTTTTCAATGTTCCGAACATGCAGAGAAACATTTTGATAAATATACACTGTCCATGTGTCCAGAGATTTGGCACTGTCATGTCCACCTTGAGTTATAGTAATACTCCTCTTCACCCCTTTTTTATTTATTTATATGGGGCTCCACTCTACAGTTACCACTTCTAAGAAAAAAGTTCATCTTTGAATTGATGTCGCCTGCAAAAACAAACCCAGAATCCAGGCTTTGTGGGAAACACTGACTGAACTAGATTTTGTTTAAATAGCCAAATATGTTTGAAAGGTGTTGATAGGATTTCTTTGAAACTCGGGCACACTACATTATCAATTCATTTGTAAAGTGAATTAAAGGGTTAGATGAAAGTGTGGAATACTTGAAAGAGTAAACAAAGAATATGAAACCTCCTTTACTTTTTTCGTTTTGTCACATTAAAAGATGAAGATTTTAGAACAAGGTTAAACATCAGTATTCTCATAAAAAGCATATAAATAATTCAACAATAGAAAATATCAGAATGTTTAATTTTAGACTTAAATGGGCCTTCTATCTCAAAACATAGTAGTAAAGTAAGAAAATCAACAACTGTTATATTTTATATATAATATAACAATTCCACAACAGAAAGAAAAAATGTCAATATCTCTGTTATATATATTATATAACTTATTATAAAATATTATATACATATAATATTATATATACTATTATTATTATAATATATATATATATATATAACATACATAACATATGTAACAATTGCTATTATATGTATATATGTGTGTGTGTATATATATATTTACTTTTTACAATTGTTATATTGTATAAAATATGTTATATTACCGTATATACTCGAGTATAAGCCGAGTTTTTCAGCACAAAAACTGTGCTCAAAAATCCCTCAAGTCACTGTCGGCGCTCGGGGGCTGCGATGGCCTGGGTGACGGCAGGGACACTTCTTCCATACGCGACTCCTCAGGGAGCGCATATAGCAGAATTCCGAGTGAGCCAACAGTGTCCGGGTGCTGCCGTGACCCGTCGCTGTCGGCGATCGCTTCCAATGTATGCGACTCCTCTGGTAACTCTTACAAGTGAAGATACCACTGTGGAGCAGAGAGCGAGCGCTCCCTGCTCCGAAGTGGACTCCGGACGGCCGCAGACTCGCGGCTGTCCGGAGTTTCCGGCACAGGCAGCATGTGTCATCACGCTGCCTGCACGGCCTGATGACATCACACTGCCTGTGCCTGAAGATGGAGCAGAGCACCTGGGAGTCGGAGCAGCGAGGGAGCAAGGTAAGTGTTTGTATGTTTTTTTGTTTTTTTTTTAACTGTTAAATTGCCATATACCTGCTTAAAATCGTCCTAGACCTGGGCCCATGGGGCCATATATCTGCCTAAATACCTGCCTATGGGGCCATATATCTCCTAATTGTTGTAATGTTATATTTTGTTTTTTTTAACTGTCTATGGGCCATATACCTGCTATTTACCTGTCCTATGGGCCATATACCTGCCTTACCTCCTATGGGGACATATACCTGCCTAATTACGCTCTATGGCCTATACCTGCCTATGAATACCTGCCTATGGGGACATATAACTGCTTATAACTTGTCTATGGGGCCATATACCTGCTATATACCTGCCTAGTACCTGCCTATGGGGCCATATATCTGCCTAATACCTGCCTATGGGGCCATATATCTGCCTAATACCTGCCTATGGGGCCATATACCTGCCTAGTACCTGCCTATGGGGCCATATACCTGCCTAGTACCTGCCTATGGAGCCATATACCTGCCTATACCGTCAGGCATATACCTGCCTATTACCTGCCTATGGGGACATATACCTGCCTATGGGGACATATACCTGCTTATAACTTGCCTATGGGGACATACTTGCCTATAACCTGCCTATGGGGACACTATACCTGCCTATGGGGGACATATACCTGCCTATGGGGGACATTAAACTGCCAATAACCTGCCTATGGGGGACATTAAACTGCCTATACCTGCCTATGTAATTTTATTGGTATCCATTAAAAAAATTTTAAATTCACCAGTGGCTGCTGCATTTTCCACCCTAGGCTTATACTCGAGTCAATAAGTTTTCCCAGTTTTTTGTGGCAAAAGTTGGGGCCTCGGCTTTAATTTGGGTCGGCTTATATTCGAGTATATACGATATATAAATTACAGAGATATTTAAATTTTTCTTTCTGTTGTGGAAAAAAAAATAAATTAGAAACTGACTCTTTGACCACAACCATAGCCAATGGTGAATAGAAAAAATAACAATAAGGAATTCAAAATAGTCATTTTTGCCCCTAGAAACCAAAGATCGCTCAGTTTTCATTTCTTAAACTGCTGTGGAAAAATTCTAACTGACCTTGGTTGCGGGCATCCTCCCCATTTACTTCTATGTGAGTTCCAAATATAGCCAAAGGAGGGCACTTAGCTATATCTGGAAATTCTATAGAAAACAATGGGGAGGATAGGCGCAAGCGCCGCCCTCCTCATACTTATACACAGTCAGCTTGTAGCTAGCTGCAATCAGACCTGTAAAGTGAATGTCCTTTGTGGGAACACTCCTTTAACAAATACCAACCAAAGTCAGATACCCGTTAAAAATCCATCTAGCTACCTATTTTCAGTTATTGTTGGATACGGTTATTGGCAATCTATGGAAAATTGTTTGAGTCAAATTAATACAGCAGCTACAGGTTCCTCATCGATAACAGCTCAATGTAAGTTAGCAAGATGAAATTCAAGTCTTTCACAAAGAATTGACTGGTAATTGGCCAATGTGAGTGAATATATCCATAAAATGTAGAAATTATAACTGCAGACAACATTGTTTTAAAGGGGTTGTCTCACTACAAGGATTGCTTTTTATGTTAAAGATTTTGCAAAAATGAGTCACTTTGCAATATGTGTCCATTAACAGTGTCCTACCTATTACTAGATCTCCCCTCTTGTATGGGCTGCATCAGCTCCTCAGGTCACTATAGCTACAGACCTGTTCAGTCTCTCCTAATAGGCTGCCAGCACTGGTTGCTATAGCTACAGACCTGGCGTCCTCAGCAGTATATCACTGCAGGCCAGTAGAAGCCAGTAAACATGCCCCTGAATTAAAAAAATATAACTGAGAAAAAAGGACTGAGAGTAGATGTATGGATGTAGTGAGAAAACTCCTTTAATGTGTGAGCCCCATTGGGAAGTGGACTGATTTGAGTGATGATGAATTGTGTGTATTCTGGTGCTATACAGCACATGGGTGCACCACCAAAATGTTGTAAAGCATGCCGCAGTGTATCGCAGACATATTTATTATGGGCTCCAGACACTTTTTCTGAACATAATAATGGCTTAACTGGAGGTGCTCCTGGCCTCCTTGGGAAATGGGGCACCAAAATTATAGCATAAAATATATGCCAGCTAATAGTTGGTCTAAAAAAGTCAAACAAGTTTAAAGATGAGCCAAAATGATCAAACAGCTTGAGCCACTCTGATAAATTTGGTGTCTAGGTTTAGACTGTCTACCTTTTAGACAGCGATAGTAAATGTGAACCGTATGGCTGGTTTTACAATTAATAGTCACTTTCCAGACATACCTGACTGCAAGACTGGCAAGCAGTGAACATGTTTCTCTCAGAGGTCTGGATATTAGGAGTTACTGAATGCTTGTTCAATCAGGAACATACAATAATTTAATATGACCGAAATGGAGAGGCCTATTCTTCTACGGTTGGTCTTAGTGAGCAAAATCTCCTGGATTCCCAAGCACTTGCTATTACGTCTAGGGTAAATGTGATGTATAAGATACAATATTAGTAGGTCCTTTCAACGTTCAGTCTACAGATCTGCGTTATAGTCAACCTGAATATTTAAAACAAGGAGCTGTATAGTACTGCATAAGTGAAAAGCTCAGAAAAGAATTTCCTTAAAAAACTTCAATTGAAAGTTCACATTTATATAGCTTCTTACATATCAATGAGACATGTGAGACGATAGGGTGCATGAGCAGTGACCCTCGCCCAGGATTAAGGAGCTGTAACAGTGCCCATTTAACATCACTCAGCAATTTCCATATCTTTCCTTGAGTGTCATGTCAAAAAATGGATAAAGGTCGACCATCACTTTAAACATTAAAACAAAGAAGGCAAGGTGTGGGTTTGCAATATAATCTACTAATTTAAAGCTGGATATAGATATGTGATTTTTTTTTTTCTGCCTGATCCCATCAATTTTGACTAAGTCAGCAAACAGACTATTATGTGCGCTGGATACGTCTGACACTCCTGCCCCCAACTGAGGGAAGATGGGGTCTTTACCTATTTAAGCTTTTATTTCCTATGAAATAAGCAGTACTGGGTGAGTTTTGTAGCCACTAATTTATGCTGCCCCACAGAAGTGATGTCTATGTAGATTAAAATAGGGAAAAGAATGATTATCATACCAACAGATTACAGTATGTCAATGCCCAGCTTCAGAAACAAGGCATTTCCATCTTCATAGCAGCTGCAGAGAACGCTGGTACAAAATGACTGGTTAACATTAGCAATTGATAGCTACAAATATTAGTCAAAAGGGTTTACACATAATGGGCCACATGTATGAAACTGTTTAGGTGTAAAACTCACTTTTTTGCCCATAGGTTACTATGGGCAAAAGAGTGGGTTTTAGACCTAAACAGTTTCATACATGTGGCCCAATATGTGCAATTAAGTACTAAGCAATTGCCCCCTCATGGAAAGGTAATGTGAGCAATTGTTCATCACTATTCTGCACCTGTGCGACCTCCCCCTTGTAGCACTGTGGCTTTTATTGCCTACTACTGGGAATATTTTTTTTCAGCCACTGAGCCCTGAGTATGGTTTTGTGCCTGTGTTTTTAAGTAATCAATGTTCCATTTTTTGTAAATTGACAGTAAAGTTCATGCAAGAGTAAGAGGACCCTTGTCGTGGGCCACCAGATTGCGTATTTTGTCCAAAATGTCAACTAATATCTTATTACGTAGACAAGCTATTTAGATATTTTTCAGTACTATTATTATTTATTTAAAAGCACCATTAATTCCAGGGTCTGTACTAAGCATTTTTGTCCTTTAATACTGAGGAACAGAGGGTGTCAGTATTTTGTGTTGGACACTTGAAATGTGCTGGCAAGGTTGACATCACCTTACTGCAAGCTAGCATGGTGCACCACACGTAACTGTACAATTGACATCCCTTATGAATGTGCAATTGTAATTCTTCTCATGGATAATAGGTGTGTAAGTTATTGTTTATCAGTATTTTTGCACTTGAACTATCTCTCCTGATCGGAATTGTGGCTTTTCTACATACTGGTGTGAACTGGTTCTTATCCAATGTGCATTGTTTAACTAAGCAGTCCCCTCTCCCCTCATGGATACGTGTGTGTGTTCATCAGTAATCTGCACCTGTATAACTTCTCCCATGCAACCTCCTACTGGGAATAGTCTTTTGTCCAGCCACTGAGCTATGAATAAAGCCATGTGTCTGTGTTTTACAAAGCTACAAAAAGCTAAGGGTGCTTTCACACTGCGCAGGTTTGGTTTTAACTGTGCTCCAATTAAACTGCTTTTATTACCAGAAAGCTTCTTTCACTTATCTAAACTGTTTGGAAAGTGAATAATCAATGAGCGTGTTTGTAATCTACAAGACTTCAAACACAGGAATTGATTACTTACTTGAAACACCTTTCTGAACAATTTAGACAACTGAAAGAAGCTTATTGGTAATAAAGGCAGTTTAACTGGAGTGCATATAAAACTGCACCAAAACTGCACTGTGTGAAAGCACCCTAAAGTTTGTCAGTAAGAAAGATAATGAAGCTCTTGTGCCGCTGATCATCAGGGAGTGATGTCACCTTCCCGGCCAGGACTCGTAGACCAGAGAGAGGTGGTCACATGCAAATAAGAAGAGAATAAGAATGGCTTTAGATCTGAAAGGAAGCAAAATTAAAATGTCATTGTATTTATTAATAGTCTTTATTTATTTTTTCCTACATTTTTAAAGCTAATAAATACGATGGGAATGTCTCTTTAATCCCTTACCAACATTGGACGTATGGATACGTCCTGATGCCGATAAGGGGCTTTGTAGTGGGATCGCTATACAGCCGCCAAGCAATAGCGGCTAATTGCAGCTAACACCCAGTGACTACAGCGTGGGGGTGCACTGCCACCCACCCGCGCTGTTTAACCCCTTGCACGCTGCGGCAAAGATGGCTGCGGCATCTAAATGAATGAGAAACGTGCCCCGCACAGTTCCTCACTGCGATTGGGACATCAGCGGTGAAATTGCGGTGTCCCGATTGCTGAACTTGGCAGCTGGAAGCCTTGTGAAGGCTTCCATTGCTGCCGTATTTTCAGTTTCCCTACTTCTGGCCCCAGGCAGGAAGTGGGGAAATCGCCATCTTTGTACACCCTAATGCAAGTGGTGAAGTGCCCTAGGGGAAACCTAGGAGGGCTCAAAGTTAACGTAAAAAAAGTTTTTAAAAATTAAAAAGTATTAAAAGTTGAAATCCATTTTACAAATAAAAAAAAAATAATAAAAAGTTACACATATTTGGTATTGCCACATCTGAAAATGTCCACTCTATTAAAATATAACATAATTTATTCTGTACGCTGAACACCATAGAAGAATATAAATTCCAAACGCCAAAATTGTGGTTTTTGGTCATTTCACGTCACATAAAAATTGGAATAAAATTGATCAAAAAAGTCGCATACATTCCAAACTGGTAGCAATTAAAAGTACACTTCAGCTCGCAAAAAAAAATACCGCCTCACCCAAGTCCTTAGGTGTTAGCACAAAAAAGTTATTGGTCGCACAAATTGGCGGCGTGGCACAAATTTCAAAAATAGAAAATGTTTGGAATTCTTTTACGGTACCAAAACATAACAGAAACCCTTCATGTTTTGTATTAGCGGATTCGCATCAACCTGTAGAATACAGATAATACATCATTTTTACCAAAGATTGAACACCGTAAAAGCAAAACTCCCGCAACCATGGTGCAAGGACGTTTTTTTCACATTTTACCCCACTTTTTTTGCGGTTTCACAGTATATTCTATATAAAACCATTAGAAAGTCTTGCAACATAAAAGCCCTCATGTGTCTATGTAGGTGGAAAAATAAAAAAGTTATGGATTTCAGAAGGCAAGGAGGAAAAAACTTAGAGCCATATTATTTTGACCGTCCATCAGGAAGGGGTTAAGAAACAGTTAATCACAGGGCCATCTTTTCCATTGGGCACACTAGGCAGTTGCCCGGGGGCCCCACAAGTACAGGGGACCCAGGTGGGGTAAGCTTGTCCCAGGAATGCAAGAAACATACCCAGGATCCCATGATTGGCTTTGCTTATTTTACTTTACTTTGCTTATTTTTTTAGGATCTACAAACAAATAAAAAACATGGTGGAGAAGGGAGCCAAAGGCTTCCTGCCCTGCCAATCAGTCTTATAGGCTGCAGGCTGCTGGTGTCCAGACATAAGTGGTGTGATAATATGGGTTTGCTTGGGAGTGGCTAAAGGCATGACCTAGGGTGATGTCATGTATTTGGACAGGGCCCACTGCGGGGCTATGCCCAGGGGCCCATAATGCTTTTAAAGTGGCTCTGGTTAATCAGCAAGGCTTCCAGCAGATTTTAGCCTACTGGAGTCATTAGGAAATATATACTGTCTTCCAACCTGGTTACGTACAAAATATTCAGAATTACAAGAATAAAAATCTATTAATTAATGGAAGGGAATATGGAATATGCATAGTTTTGCATAAATACCAATATAATGAAAGGATGTAACGAGAGTAACAACATGTTTCCAGATGTAAGCCTGCTCCTAAGCATTGTTGATTATTTTTTTGACTAATAAATTTGAAAAAAGACGTCAAGTTGTGTTTACAAAGCGCAAAACTATTTTTTATTAACTGGATTATATCACATTTTTTTTGCTTCTGTTGTCCAAATACTTTGCCTGAATTCATCTTTACAGCTGTCGCAAACACACCAATATATAACACTCTTAACTCTTGAACTACAAGGAATCAGCCAGTTCTACTAGGCAGGAAAACATTAATCTGCTGCAGTGAGCACTCAACACATGTGTAGAGTCACTTAGAGCAACTTCCCATCATCCTTCATGCTTTGTACGTGTAAATTACCGAGCACAGATAGCTGAAAGCAAAGCAGGATGTGCAGCAGAGTTACTACATGTCATAGAAATGGATTACATTTTGCCAGCAGTTAAAGGGGTTCCCCGTGAATATGTAAACAGCGCAAATGCATCCCCGTTACTTAATTTAGTGGTCTCTCAAGTTACAATAATAACTTGTTCTCGAAGGATAGTTAAAAGTTCAGACCATCGTTTTGGATAACTGGTCAATCGAAAAGAAAAAAAAGAATAAAATATAGCAGATGACTAACTTTTCTGTATTCTTGAACCCACTATAATCAGTCAACCAGCATGCACTCTTCATTAGTACATAGCCGATTGATTTTATCTGCCCCTATAATAGGCTCTCACTGGAGAAGGACTTGAGCCAATCATATGTATATCTGAAATGTTTCATTCAATCATATAGCTGTTTCTTAGTGCTGTTGGAGCAATTGCATGTTGAATGGTGTCCCAGGTTAAGGTCCAGGCAAATCTGAATTGCTAATATCAAAACCAGCTAATGATGGAACACCATTTTTTATTTATTTATACTGTATATGTGTGATATATATCCCTAGGATTGTGCAAGCAAGCAAAGAAAAGTGCTGCAGGAATATATAGAAATTAGACAGTGTAAACCAAAAGAGGGTGCCTAAAAATGTGTCAGATTTATCACAGTGGGCCATGCTATTTGATGAATTTGGCGCATAGACTATTAGGCTATTAAAGGGGTTGTCTCGCTACATTGATTCATCTTACCTCAGTCCTGTTTTTCTTGGTTTCATTTTGAATTCAGCGGCATGTTTACTGGCTTCTACTAGGCTGCAGTAGAAGCCAGATCTGTAGCTATAGCAACCAGTGCTGGCAGCCTATCAGGAGAGAGCGTACAGGTCTGTAGCTATAGTGTCCTGAGGAGCTGATATAGCACATACAAGAGGGGATATCTCAGAATAGATAGGACACTATTAATGGGCATATATAGGAAAGTGACTTGTTTTTTCAAGATCTTTAACATAAAAAGCAATCCCTGTAGTGAGACAACCCCTTTAAAGGTATACTTTGTATGCCTGAATTTTGGCAAATTTTTGGGGCAGTTTTTGGAGCAGAATGTGGCCACTCCCCATTCATGTTAAGCCACAGCCCTATGTGGGAGAGGTCACAGAAAATGTCTTAAGCTCATAATAAACATGTCTACAACGCACTTGGCCAAAAATGCTGCAGTTTTTGGTGAATTCTAGCTCCACTTTTCTGACACAATAGTACACTTGGGCTATTAATTTTTTTGTAGGTCCATTATTTTGGTTTTATAGGCTTATATAATTTAGCATTTTAGGGAAAAGTTTTTATTCTGATATAATATATAGAGATGGGCGAATTTCTCAAAAATTCGGTTCGCTCACTTCGCCGAATTTCCCGACAAAAATAACTTAGGTCCGAATCACTTTGGGACGAATCACGTTAAAAAACAGCTATTTCCAGGCTACACAGAGCCTACAGGGTGCTGTAGAACGTTGTGCCATGCTTGAATATGCAGAGGGAGCTTGGTTTGGTCTTCATACAATGTTGTGTTTTAGTATGACACGCACATGACTGCCGCCGCTCTTAGAATCGCTTCACTATAAAATTCCCTGGGCACTTAAGAGGGCAAAACTGACCAAAAAACTGAAGGGGGAATGTAGCCTGATAAAGTCATGGCAGCGACAGCTGGAAAAAAAGAAGCTGAGGGCTCAGGTGGCAACATCAGTGACAGAGTGTGGAGGTGACAGCGGCAGCCACAGCAGCATGAGGTCAGACAGTGGCACAATGACATTCTGGAGGTGGCACAATCAGGAGTAGGCTAAAGAGTGGCACAATGACACAGTGTGGAGTTGACGCATCAACAGCAGCAGCATGAGGTCAGACAGTGGCACAATGACATTCTGGAGATGGCAAAACAGTAGTAGGCCACAGAGTGGCACAATGACAGAGAGTGGAGGTGACGGCGGCAGCAGCATGAGGTCAGAGAGTGGCACAATGACATTCTGGAGGTGGCAAAAACTGGAGTAGGCCACAGAGTGGCACAATGACAGAGAGTGGAGGTGACAGCGGCAGGAGCAACAGCATGAGGTCAGAGAGTGGCACAATGACACAGTGTGGATGTCACGGCACCAGCAACAGCAGCAGCAGCATGAGGTCATAAAGTGGCACAATGAGTGTGGAGGTGGGTGGCAATACCAGTCCCTGGTAAAGATGGATGGTGGCAGATGGAGAAACTGTCAGCAGATGTGTGGCATCAGGCGGGTGGCAGCATCAGAATAGTGGCTGAGGCAGGTAGTTTGAACCCAGACTCATTTCTCACAGTTTGGGTGAGGCGTCATGGCTGATGTAGTCTGACGCCTAAGGCATTGGTGTGTGGAAATCCTGGCCGATCCACGCCTGATTCATCTTGACAAAGGTCAGTCGTTCCACATTTCCCGTGGACAAGCGGGTTCTCCTTGGGGTAACGATGGCCCCCGCCGTACTGAACACCCGCTCTGATGCCACACTACTGGCCGGGCAGGACAGCTTCTCCACTGCAAACTCGGCAAGTTGCGGCCACACATCCAGTTTGGCTGCCCAGTAGTCCAGCGGATCTTCTAACTGGGGTGGCAGAGTGCTGTCCAAGAAGGCCACCACCTGTTGGTTCAGGGACTGCTCCAGGTCCTGCTGCTGCTGCTGGTGACTGCCCTCCTCACTAGGCGGGTGAAGGAAGCTGCTCATCAGTGACTCCAGACTTAGATTGCTGCTGATGGAGCTGGTACTGCTCCTACCCCCCCACCTTTCCCCAGCAGCCGCGGCAGTAGTACGTGAGCGCTGAAGAACCCCCCGGTCAGACCTGTCAGAGGAGGGACGATGTCGCACATAGGCAGCGGCCAACTGACTACGGAGGATTTCCCTATAGTATTTGAGTTTGTCCTCCCTCTCAATAGCTGTGAAAAAGGCTCCCATTTTGGACCGGTAGCGAGGGTCCAATAGGGTGGAGAGCCAGAAGTCATCCCTCTGCTGGATGCTGTCACTAGCCAGGAAAATCAGCATGCTGCGGGCAATCTGCAAAAGTGACTCCGAGGGGCTCCCTACCTCCATCTCCACTGTATACTGCCACGGTGCTTGCGGGTCATCTGCCTCGTCTTCCTCATCTCCATCTACCTCCTCCAGCTGCTCCTGCTTCTCCTCTCTTGTCACCTGGGTAGAAAATCCACTAATTTCACCAGACAATGCTTCTGCTCCAATGTCCTCCTCCTCCTCCATTTCAGTCCCCACCGGACTCATGTAGCCATGAGATGTAGTCGCCACGACTCCAGTCCCCTGCCCAGACAGATTTTTCAGCATCTGTTTCCACGACATGAAGCAGTGGACGGACGTTATTCATCCCGCCGTCCTGGCGACTGCCAAATAACGTGGCCTCCTCGGCCTCAACAAACGGCGGGTGTCACGCATGAGCTGCCACTGGCTGACATCACAGTTACACAGGGGAGTACTCCTGTCCGTCTGGATCATCAAAAAATCGTTAATGGCCTTTTCCCTCTGTTCTTTACAGTCGGTCCAACATGTGCAGGCTGGAATTCCAACGGGTGGATACATCGCATATCAAAGTGTGTTGGGGGAGGCCATTCTGTCGCTGCAACTCGAGGAGGGTGTTCCTGGCTTTGTAGGAATGGATGAAGTGCATGCACAGTTTCCTGGCCATTTTCAGAATCTTCTGAAGATTGGTGGAAGACTTCAGGAACCTTTTCACAACCAGATGGAACACGTGCGCCATACAGGGTCATGGACCATCCCTCCTCGTGCAGCGCGGACACCATGTCCTCCCATTGTCCGTCACCATGGTTCCGATTTGCAGTTTGGCGCGGAGAAAGCCACACATCGATTTCTTGCTGCATGACGCGGAGCAGTTCCTCCCCTGTGTGACTTCGTTCGCCGAGGCAAGCCAGGTGTAGAACTGCGTGACACCACTGTGCCCTACACATGTGGTATGATGGAGCAGTACTTGTGAAGGCTGAGATGGTGGTGGTGGAGGAGGAGGAGGCGGACATTGGCGCAGGAGCCGCAGTTTGACAACGTGGAGGAGAAAGCGGCGTCTCCTGTCCAAGTTGTTGGTGTGCCTGGGCCGGAAGCAAATTCACCCAGTGGGCCGTAAAGGACATGTACTGGCCCTGACCGTAGTTACAGCTCCAGACATCTGCGCTGCCGTGCACCTTGGAACTAACCGATAAGCTCAAGGACTGGCCCACCTTCTGTTCTACATATTTAAGTGCTGGTACTGCCTTTTTGGAAAATATATTCTGGGTTGGAACTCTCCATCTCGGCTTGGCACAAGCCATTAGTTCTCTGAACGGTGCAGAGTCCATCATTTGGAAAGGGAGGGACTGCAGCACCAACAACTTGGACAGGAGCACGGTCAGCTTCTGCACCTTAGAATGGTTGGACGCATACTGTTGTCTCTTTGCAATCGCCTCGCTGAACGACTGCTGGCGCCATGAGTAGCGAGGAGCAGGAGCATCTGGACCGGGAGATGATGTCAAAGAGAAACAGCTCCCTTCTGCAGAGGTGGTGGAGCCTTGACTGGCTGCAATGGCATGCGTGCCACTGGGCGCTGCTGCTGCTGCTGTTGCTGCGGCGGCAGGATGGACCACCACATCTGAGCCACGTTTCTCCCAGGCCACCGGATGGTGACGCTGCATGTGTTGACGCAGGGCCGTGGTGCCAACGTTAGCTCCCTGGCCACGCTTCACTTTCTGCCTACAGATTCTACATATACCCATATTCGGCTCCTCCGGTGTCTTAGCAAAGAACTGCCACACCGCCGAGTATCTGATTTTACTGCCGACGCTCCGCACTGAGTGACTACTGCCGCCGCTGCCTCGCTGAGCCCCTGTGCCACTACTTTCTTGGACCTGCGAAGCAGGTTTTTTTACCCCGTGGCCGCTTGGCTCATGACCTCACACTGCTGCTATCCTGCTGACTCACGGCCACACAACCCACTTGCTGGCTGCGCTGCTGACTGACGCGCAAGCTGACGCCCTCTTCTCCTGACGATGATGAAGCCCTTGCCTCACCCGGCTCCCAAGTGCGGTCGGCTACATCATCATCTATTTGTGTTTCATCGTCACTGCTGTCCTCATCACCGGTCTTGGTATGCAGAGGTTGACCCCTCACAACATGATCTCCCATGCCACTCTCAACATCTATACTTTGCCGCCTACTGCAAGAAGCAGGGGATATTGGCCCCATTTCTTCGCTGCTAAGTAGCTGCTGACTGCCCTCCTCAAATTATTCATCCTCGCTATATAGTGGCGCTGAGCCCAGACCACATAGTAGACTCTTGGCTGAGGAACTGGATGGGACAGAGGCGGGTTGAGGACAAGTGAGGGCCGCTGACCTGCTCCCGGGCCATGCCAACTAAGGGTTGTGTCTGACGTTCCCATCGACTCTTGGCTGGGGTTGTCAGATGTCATCTGGGAGGAAGTGGATGACCTAGTCAACCAATCAAGAACCATTGAGTTGCTGAACAACACACCGGCGCTAGATGACAGCGGCAGTTGTGGCCTCACCGAGTGACCCCTGCTGCGACGTCCCCTTGCTGTGATGCGACCTGGGCCTGCTCTAGGAATGTTTGTGCCACTGCACTCGCATGTGAAAGCCTGCCACCTCTCTGTCTGACCATACTGTTTGTTCTAAAATTACAGACCACTGTTTGATGAAGATATCTGTATACGATAAATTTGACTCCAAATGAACCCACTAAGAAGCTTGGGTAACCCTTGGATATAAATTGCGCTCCACAAATGGGCAGGAAAAATTGACTTGTATGTGCCATTTAAAAACTCTGTGTATTTTACTGAATATAAAAGCACAAACAGGCTTAATTAACCTTAATTAACCTGTGGCGGTGAAAAACAAAGTTTCTTTTACTGAGTACAACTGCAGAACAACGCTTAATTAACCCCTGGATGTAAATTGCGCAAAAGAATTGAGCAACCACAAACTACGAGCTTTGTAGCGTGTTACAATGGCGTGTCTTCTACGCTACACAACAAGAGTAAAACTTGTAATTAACCTTTGCTTGTGAATTATGCTACTGGAAAAAATGTCTTTTTTGACGGTGAAATAAACGTTTTCTTTTAGTCACCACAGCAGCAGAACAACACTTAATTAACCCCTGGATGTAAATTGCGCAAAAGAATTGAGCAGCCAAAAATGAAGTGGTATTTGTATTGTAAAAACGCTGTTTCTTTAAATGAATACAACAGGAGCAGGCTTAGATAACCCTTGGATATTCAATGTGCTGTGAGCAGATAGCATTAAAATGTATATGCAGCTGCACTGGACACACACTGGAATTCAGATCCAATACTCCACAAAATCAGAATTAGAACGTTAAGAGAAGCAGTCTCTGAGACAAGGTGAGACACCCCACAAAAATCGCTGTATAAAAATGAGTTCTTTAGTATCAGCTATCATAAGCAGCCGCGGCAGCACCTTCCCTAATCAGTACAGTGAGAGGAGTGTGAGTTCCCAGCATCGCGCCCGGACTTATATAGTGCGGTGACGTCACAGAATCCCGCCGGTCTCTGATTGGCTTCATCTCTGCACATGTCATGCAGGCTATGCCCTTCTTCCTCCCAGAGTGCTTTGCCCCATGTAACGCCATGTGCTCGCAGCTATTTTATCAATTAAAACCACACTTCGTTCACCCGAAGTCCCCCAAACTTCAACTTCGTTCAGAACCGAAGTTTTCCTGAAAATCTAAACGAATTCCACTTTGTTAGAATCAATTCGCCCATCTCTAAATATATACATTTCTACATATCAACAGAAAATATAATGGAGACTGACCCCAGCAGGCTTAGTATTCTGAATTCACTCTTACCAAAAAAGACAAATTTTAACTGAAAGTATAGGCACTTATGTGTCTTATTTATTTTCTTTTTTTTTTTACACCTAAGTACACAGCAAGGTTAAGGTAAGGGGAGTAGGGTTATAAGGGATCAAAAATCCTCCTTACATAAGCATTTTGGAACATCTATCCTCTACTGTATACATAAAAGTGTACAACAGGCAAATTATCCCATTAAACATATTCATTGACCGCCGATGTTATGTTTCATATTTGGATTGTACCTGAAGCAAAATATTAAGCGCATTTTTATGTTGTTTTACAACAACATAATGGCGTGCTGTTTTTAAGGGCTTGTTTGAATGTATAAAAACCTTATAAATGTGAACTGCATTAAATATGTGCTCATCATAGTGCGACTTTTTATATTTAAACAGGTTTTCTCACCATGCTGATTCACAGAGTCACAGGCAGCTTCAGATTCGCACTACTTGTTTAGACGGTGGGTGGCTCTATAGCAGTGATTAGCAAATTTAGCTCCGCTTTAACTAGCTGAGATATTGCAAAGACATAAGTGCAGGAGATTTAGATGTTGGTTAACACTACAGACCTCCCAGGAGTAAAAACAATTGCTTTTCTATGGTAATTAATCAAATCTTGTTAGTGATAAAGACTGTTCTCCAAAATGGTGAAGTAACTATCTCCTCTCTAACAAGGAAAGAAGATATGGATGGTAACCTAGAGTTGAGTGTGTGCACTCAGTGCAGATAAAATCTCTCTTTTATCAAAGTGTAGTAATAATGGAGCAATGTATTTAGAAAAAGTCATCATTTACATGACTCCACATGCTGACAGCTAACCATTATAGTGGGAAAACCACTATAATCTTGAAAATGTTACCAAAAAGCTGGCAAGATAATTACTTTTGTCATGTGGTTACTGCTTAGGATGTAAATGGCTTATGGGAAATTATGTCAATGGAACAGCATGTGGCAGAGAGGCCACTGATGGCTGCAGCAGTCATGCGCCAGCTAGGAGTAAGCCAAGACTGGACTGACCCCACGGCGCTTCAGCGCTGGACCGGCAGGGAATGAAAAAGGTGAGTACATTTTTAGTGTTATTTTATGCAATTGGGGCAACTGTATTTATTTAAACTTGTCTCAAGACATCTGTGATATAATGCTTCCTCAAGTTCCATCGAGAACACACTGACAATGTCTACACTACCAACATTACAATACTCAACATTATGAAATAATTAGCCTGCCAGCTTTAACATTTTCAAGATTAAGGGCGACATGTATGATCGGGCTTTTCGCCTGTTTTCTGGCGTAACCTGCGCCTCCCGGCCCGAATCCGCTGTCGGACGCAGGGATTCAGTGTTAAGCGCAGCGTTCGCCACTTTCATCTGCGCCCCGCATGAAGGGGCGGGCAATGGGCGCGGTGTGGGCGCAGTGTAGGCGTTCCGGGGCGGAACGCGGCGCGCTCGAAAACTCCGACAGTCAGACCTGGTTGATTCTGGTCTAAATGCTCCGGCGGAGGCGAAGTGAAGCGAGAGCTGAACATGAGAGGAAGCATAGAAGATCGCAAAAGGAATCTTGGCGCTCCGCTCCGTGCGGCATGGAGTATGATTCCAAAAAAATCGCCTTTATAAAGGCGTAAAACATTCTCAGAAAAAATGTAAAAAAAACACACTTTCCAAAAATCTAGAACGGCGCAATATCAGGAATTAGGATATTTGAAATTGCAGGGAAATACAGTAATTCAAATTCTGAAAGCTATTCTCATTGGTCGGCAGAAACCAGCCAATCAGAATAGGAGCGACAGTGAACCATTAAAACCTATGGAGAACTATTGACCAATCAAATTCAAAGGCGGTACAGTTCAACATACAGTAAAAATACAGAAAAGAGCTGATTGGCTGAGCTAGCGGGGGCTTGGCTATCTCGGCCAATCAGAATAGGAGCGACAGGGATCCATTATATCCTATGGAGAAGTTTTGACCAATCAAAATCATAGGCGGGACAGTTCAAAATACAGTAAAAATGCAGAAAAGAGCTGATTGGCTGAGCTAGCGGGGGCTTGGCTATCCCAGCCAATCAGAGCGCGAGCTACTTCTCCCATTGTAGTCTATGGAGAGATCGGCGCAATGCAATCTCGGCACTCTGCACCATGCGGCATGGAGTATGAATAAAAAAATCATTTTTATTAAGTGTAATACATTATCAGACAAAGCGCTGAAACCTTCTCTAAAAATAAATCAGTTAAATCCCTAACAACGCATTTGTCGCCGAGACCGGCACTACATAGGGAATTGCAATAGAGAGAATTGCCGGGAAATACAGTAATTCAAATTGTTTAAGCTCTTCTCATTGGTCGGCATAAACCAGCCAATCAGAACAGGAGCGACAGTGGCCCTTTCTAACCTATGGAGGAGTATTGACCAATCAGAATAGGCGCGACAGGGACCCATTCTAACCTATGGAGAAATCTTGACCAATCATATTCAAAGGCGGGACAGTTCAAAATACAGTAAAAAGGCAGAAAAGAGCTGATTGCAATCTCGGCGCTCAGCGCCGTGCGGCATGGAGTATGAATAAAAAAATCATTTTTATTAAATGTAAAACATTATCAGATAAGGCGCTGAAACCTTCTCTAAAAATAAATATTCGTTACACCCGCTCTGATTGGCTAAGCTGGACGAGCCCCCGCCGCTTCAACCAATCAGCTCTTTTCTGACTTTTACTGTATTTTGAACTGTCCCTCCTTTGAATATGATTGGTCAAGATTTCTCCGTCGGTTATAATGGGTCCCTGTCGCTCCTATTCTGATTGGTCAATACTCCTCCATAGGTTAGAATGGGCCACTGTCGCTCCTGTTCTGATCGGCTAGTTTATGCCGACCAATCAGAAGAGCTTAAACAATTTGAATTACTGTATTTCCCGGCAATTCTCTATATTGCAATTCCTTATGTAGCGCCGGTCTCGGCGATAAACGCGTTGTTAGGGATTTAATTGATTTATTTTTAGAGAAGGTTTCAGCGCTTTATCTGATAATGTTTTACACTTAATAAAAATGATTTTTTTATTCATACTCCATGCCGCACGGCGCTGAGCGCCGAGATTGCATTGCGCCGATCTCTCCATAGACTACAATGGGAGAAGTAGCTCGCGCTCTGATTGGCTGGGATAGCCAAGCCCCCACTAGCTCAGCCAATCAGCTCTTTTCTGCATTTTTACCGTATTTTAAACTGTCCCGCCTTTGATTTTGATTGGTCAATATTTTTCCATAGGTTAGAATGGGTCCCTGTCGCTCCTATTCTGATTGGTCAATACTCCTCCATAGGTTAGAATGGGCCACTGTTGCTCCTATTCTGATTGGTTGGTTCCTGCCGACCAATGAGAAGAGCTAAAACAATTTGAATTACTGTATTTCCCAGCAATTCTCTAAATTGCAATTCCTGATGTAGCGCCAGTGACGGCAACAAACGCGTTGTTCGGGATTTAATTGATTTATGTTTATAGAAGGTTTCAGCTCTTTTTCAGAGAAAATTTTACACTTAATAAAAATGATTTTTTTAATCATACTCCATGCCGCACGGCGCTGAGAGCCGAGAATTCATTGACGTGATTTCTCCATAGACTACAATGGGACAAGTAGCTTGCGCTCTGATTGGCTGGCATTTTTACTGTATTTTGAACTGTCCAGCCTTTGATTTTGATTGGTCAAAACTTCTCCATAGGATATAATGGGTCTCTGTCTCTCCGACCAATGAGAATAGCTTTCAGAATTTGAATTACTGTATTTCCCGGCAATTTCTAATATCCAAATTCCCAAGATAGCGCCGTTCTGGATTTTTGGAAAGTGATTTTATTTATGTATTTTTTTAGTAGGTTTCAGCTCTTTTTCTGATAATTTTTTACGCTTTTATAAAGGCGATTTTTTTGATTCATACTCCGCACGGACATCTTTAATGATTTCTCGCTTATTTCCAGCCTGTCTCGAATCGGAATACATGTGAGGCGCAGTCCCGCACTGCGCCTAAGTCCCGCACTGCGCCCCACACACTGGCGAGGCGCAGGGAACTTTTCCCCGCATGTATGAGCGCACCTCCTCGGACGGCGAATATTAGGCGCAGCGCCGCACTGCGCCCATGTCCCCGCACTGCATCCTATACACTGGCGAGGCGCGGCGGACTTTACATGATATGTATGAGCACACTATCTCGGGCAGTGAATCTTAGGCGCAGCGCCGCACTGCGCCTAAGTCCCGCACTGCCCCTCACACACTGGCGAGGCGCGGCGGACTTTACATAGTATGTATGAGTGCGCCCCAGCACCGACATAAATCAGGCGCAAATTTCGTCGGAAAACTGCCGGAAAGGAGCGCCCCGACGTGGCGAGCTTCATACATGTCGCCCTAAATGTACAAAGTCATACTATGATGAGCACATATTGAGTCAGGTTAATCTGTTCATTGCAGTTTAAAAGTAAATTGTGCTAAATAAGGTATCGTTTCCAAAATGACCCATATTTCAGTTACATGTATGTACTTTCTCTCAAAGTGAATATTCTATATTGCATTTCAATATTTGTATTATTTCATGTAAACCACTAGTTTACTTTACCATGATCTATGCTGATCCTCACCATTTCTAGAAAATGTAGTCATAATATTTCACAAATATGATTACGTAAGCGATGCCTGATAAAGGGTGACTGCTTACTTTGGCATGTACAAAAATAACGAAATCTGGTGCTTGCTTATATCTAGAATTTGCCCACATCCTCGATTCTCTAAACACTTTAATCTACATTGACCAGAATAATGTAATGTAATAAAACCGTTTAATATAAAAAATAGCAGAAATATATGTTGCATATGTTATTAATAATGGTCTGTTTGTTTATTTATTTATTTGTATGTGGTTAATGCTTGCATCACACATCTGTTCTCTTTTTCATTTTTTGTGCATATTTTGTGTTGTGTTGCATTAATTACATTTTGAGGGTTATTTTGAGTTTGGTGTTTAAAATTGTCTTTGAAAACATAAATTTTGTATTGAAAGTGCTACTCATCACATTATCACGTGTAAACTATAGAACAGCATGAAGAGCTGGTCAAATTTCTGAGATGGAGAAGTATGTGTTTAATAGCGCCATCTGCTGGCCAGGATACTCTCATCAGACAAATAAACTGTCATTGTGCTCTAGAGTTTTGTGCTACTTTTTAGAAAAACAGAGTGTACTCTTTTGGATTGTGTTTAAGGAGAGCTTAAAAAGTCCATCAACCTAACAATTTATTTGATAAAGGGAAACATATGATATCCTTATAGCAACATGGACAATTCAAAACTACATTTAGATAGATATAGATAGATACATTGATAGATAAACAGATATACACACACCTATATTATATATATAGTATATATATATAATATATATATATATTATGTATATATATTGTTATATATATTATATCTATATATAGAATATCAATCTAATATATGTAGTGTATATATATATATATATATATATATATATATATATATACACACACACACACACACACACATTATCTCATAAAATCGAGTACACCCCTCACATTTTAGTGAATGCTGTATTATATCTTTTCATGGAACAATAATGAAGATATGACTCTTAAAGACATTGTAAAGATGTCAGTGTACAGCCTGTATAACTGTGTACATTTAACTCAAAAACACTTACACAGCCATCAACCACTGGCAACAAAAGTGAGTACACCCCTAAGTGAAAATGGACAAATTGTGCCCAAAGTGGCAACATTATTTTCCAGCACTGCCTTAACTCTCTTGGGCATGGAGTTCACTAGAGCTTCATAGTTACCACTTTAATCCTCTTCCACTCTTTCATGATGACATCACCGAGTTGGTGGATGTTAGAGACCTTGCATTCCTCCACCTCCTGTTTCAGGAATCCCTATATATGCTCAATGGGGTTTAAGAATAGAGACATGCAATTGTATTTTTCGTACAGAAGAAGTGTTTTCTCTCAGTCAAAAAACTGATCAGCAATCTGTTTCTTTTAAACATTTCTGCAAAATTAAAAGATTTTCTCTTTTCTTTTTATTTCCCCTCTTTTTGGCAATTGAGTACAGAATAAGATTTTGTTCACAAAAGTCTTTGTAATGTGAACTAAAAATTTCGCTTCCCTTACATTGTGCTAGTTTGGTTGGAATCCACTATCAATTCAACATTGAGCCTAATGGACCCCATTAACGTATAGTGAGGTATATTGGGTCTGGTGTGGCAGCCATCCGTTTGATGAC
This sequence comes from Phyllomedusa bahiana, assembly GCA_025379985.1. Classification (NCBI taxonomy): domain Eukaryota; kingdom Metazoa; phylum Chordata; class Amphibia; order Anura; family Hylidae; genus Phyllomedusa; species Phyllomedusa bahiana. The sequence continues at coordinate 92,712 of JAODAL010004939.1, read as the reverse complement.
TTTAATATTGCTGCATGCAGCACAATTTTTTCCATAATAAATTATGGACTCTAATTCTTTATTTTCACAGCAATTTTTTGTGGGGGCCAACTGAATTGTAAACCACAGTCAGGTGCATTGTCCTACATAGTTAGGGTTGGTTCATAACTACGTTGGAGGTTCTGAGCGGAGCCTCCATTGCAAAGGTTGTCCGGGATCTGTTACATGATGAATGCCAACAACTGCTTTTTGTTATGTAATCTGTGAATAGGCTTTGCTGCAGATGTGAACCTAGCCTTAAAAAGAGGCATCCAAAGCATACAAGCTGAGTGGGGGCAAAGGACATTATTTTTTTCCCCTGTCTGATGAATGGGAGGCCGTTAGTTATACAGTGCCTTGCGAAAGTATTCGGCCTCCTTGAACTTTTCAACCTTTTGCCACATTTCAGGCTTCAAACATAAAGATATAAAATTTTAATTTTTTGTGAAGAATCAACAAGTGGGACACAATTGTGAAGTGGGACAAAATTTATTGGATATTGTAAACTTTTGTAAAAAATAAAAAACTGAAAAGTGGGGTGTGCAATATTATTCGGCCACTTTAATTTCAGTGCAGCAAACTCACTCCAGAAGTCTAGTGAGATCTCTGAATGATCCAATGTTGTCCTAAATGACTGATGATGTAATCCACCTGTGTGTAATCAAGTCTCTGTATAAATGCACCTGCTCTGTGATAGTCTCAGGGTTCTGTTTAAAGCGCAGAGAGCATCATGAAGACCAAGGAACACACCAGGCAGGTCCATGATACTGTTGTGGAGAAGTTTAAAGCTAGATTTGGATACAAAAAGATTTCCCAAACTTTGAACATTCCAAGGAGCACCGTGCAAGCGATCATATTGAAATGGGAGGAATATCAGACCACTGCAAATCTACCAAGACCCGGCCGTCCCTCTAAACTTTCATCTCAAATAAGGAGAAGACTGATCAGAGATGCAGCCAAGAGGCCCATGATCACTCTGGATGAACTGCAGAGATCTACAGCTGAGGTGGGAGAGTCTGTCCATAGAACAACAATCAGTCGTACACTGCACAAATCTGGCCTTTATGGAAGTTTTGCCAAGAGAAAGACATTTCTCAAAGATATCCATAAAAAGTCTTTTTAAAGTTTGCCACAAGCCCCAGGGAGACACCAAACATGTGGAAGAAGGTGCTCTGGTCAGATTAAACCAAAATCCAACTTATTGGGCCACAATGCAAAACAATATGTTTGCCGTAAAACAAACAGCTCATCCCCTGAACACACCACCCCCACTGTCACACATGGTGGTGGCAGCATCATGGTTTGGGCCTGCTTTTCTTCAGCAGGGACAGGGAAGATGTTAAATTGATAGGGAAGATGGATGGAGCCAAATACAGGACCATTCTGGAAGAAAACCTGTTGGAGTCTGCAAAAGACCTGAGACGGAGATTTATCTTCCAACAAGACAATGATCCCAAACATAAAGCAAAATCTACAATGGAAGGTTCACAAATAAACGTATCCAGGTGTTAGAATGGCCAAGTCACAGTCCAGACCTGAATCCAATCGAGAATCTGTGGAAAGAGCTGAAAACAGCTGTTCACAAACGCTCTCCATCCAACCTCACTGAGCTCCAGCTGTTTTCCAAGGAAGAATGGGCAAGAATTTCAGTCTCTCTATGTGAAAAACTGATAGAGACATACCCCAAGCGACTTGCAGCTGTAATCGCAGCAAAAAGTGGCACTACAAAGTATTAACTTAAAGGGGCCGAATATTTTTTTTTACAAAAGCTTGAATTTCGTTCCACTTCACAATTGTGTCCCACTTGTTGTTGATTCTTCACAAAAAATGTAAAAATTTTTATTTTTATGTTTGAAGCCTGAAATGTGGCAAAAGGTTGGAAAGTTCAAGGGGGCCAAATACTTTCACAAGGCACTGTATTTGGCTTTTTCAGTTTTTCCAGTGCATACAAAAAACACGTTCATATAGTGAGATGTAAACCCTACTTTGAAGTAATCCTCACCTTACATAAACACTACGCTATATGTAAGTTATACATTGATTAAATTCAGTAATGATCTAGATATTTCCAATCAAAGGGGATATGAATTACAGTTTAAAGGAGTTTTGCCACAATCTCATTTCATCCCTCCTGCATCCAGCTCTTCAGCTCTGTGTGCTCAGAAGGGGGCGTGTGTGATTTGCTTGAATTGCATATCATGTGACCCAGCAGGATGACACCACTAGGCCTTTCCTCTCTGTAGTCAAAGAAAAGTTTGTTTATGTATAGAGCTGTGCATAACTACATTGTAGCTCAGAGGTAAAGTTTTTACCTCCAGACACAAGGGTCCTCGGTTCAAATCCCTGCAGGAACAAAACCTGTGGATTTTATTTCTCTTTATCAACCTCATTCAGGTGTCTTTTTTTTTTTTATTTGCACTGTTTGACTACTTACTAAGGAGAACAGAGGACGGGAGTAGAGTGACAGCACCTGGGGTTTGAACACTCAGTAGCTGGCTGAGAGGAGAGGTGATGTCTGAGCATGTGCGACCAGAACTGAGAAGCTCACAGCCCTGGTCGTATCCCCTGGAGACGAGCTGTAAACAATGGATCACTAAAGGAGCAGCTAAAACAAAAACAGTCCAGAATTTTTAACAATGATGAATGGTGAAAATATTTATTATTTAATTTACAAACTTCCCACGTCAATTTTACTTTGTGGCAAAACCCCTTTAATAGAAGTTTTCTCTGACTAATACCTCCTAACTTACAGCCTTTGAATGTCTAGGTCACCACAGTGTCAAATCTTTAGCACCATTGGTATCCCCTTGTGTGTGAAGGAAACTTTGTGCCATGCAATTTGTACTTGTTTATCTTTACTGCTTATCACATCTGTTATTAGTCTATTATTGCCAAAACAGCAGACTTTACTACACTTTCCTGTACAGTATAAAAGAGCCTGGTATACGACAAAAGACATTATTTCAGCATACACTTGGTGCATGGGAGCCTATGTACATGTCCAGTACATTTGCTTGTAACCCAAAGTAAAAGGTTTGAATTTGTCAGAGAAATTTCTATTTTACCCCTGAGATAATTGGTGTTAGAAGTGTCTGGCATCCATTTACCTCACATGCATGTTAATGGGGAAGTCGTGGGAGGTAAGTCCCGGCCAAAAGATGTTTTGGTTGACAAGGAGTCCGGCCAAGGAGAATAAAAGCGATGCATTATATTCCAGCATGCTTATTGCTGTTTTACAATTTTTTCACTGCAGCACTATGTATAAATTGATGTATTGTACATATGTATTAATGTGTCTTAAAAGTTGGAGACCTATCTTCACACATTCTCTAATAGCAACAGCTTTGTACAGGGCACATTAAAAATGACCTCCATCTCACAGGCCATCTCCTGAGGAATTTATCTTATCAGTAATCACACTGGGCACTGATCTGTTTTACCTTAACTTCCTTAATAGAGCTGGGTCAGGGAGAAATAAACAGTGGGATGTCTTTTCAACAGGGGAGTGCTTAATTATCTTCTGTAATTAGTTATAAACACACTTAACATTGTGTAGTCTCTTTTCACTCATCTTTTTATCTTGTATAAATGACAGATCTTTCTTTCCATAACAGTGAGCCGAACCTAAATTAAAAACCATATAGTTTCATATAAATTAATGACTGTCTTATCAGGTAAAATAATTAAAATGTGTCCTTCTTAAATAGATTAATGCTTAAATCTTCTGAAACAACTTTTGCAAATTCTAAATTCTTGCTTTGAAGGCCCACTATGTTTTTTCTTTAGTCCGATAGAAATCTTTTTCTGGAGCTCAATAACGGTGGTAATTCTATTTTATCAGCTACTGTATATATACAGTCGAGTCGCATTATTATGACCACTTACTACTGTTGATGTCAGCACTATGTAGGTCACTATGTAGTCACATGTGGTGGTTTGGTGGGTATAGAGGGTGTGCAATAGGCTGTCTGCTCACATATTCCTTTTTGCCTGTCATGGGTCAAAGGGGCGATTTATCAAAGTTAGAAAAAAGGTTGCATGGACAGAAAGGCAATGTTAAAATTGGTCCTCCACTGAGAAAAGGTTGCCTTTTCTAATTATTCACATTTTCTGTAATGGATGTACATTGGCGTGTCAGGTGAGAAACATCATAGAACCAACACCCTGCAACCATTGCTGAAAGAACACAATCTAGTGTGGGACTTAGAGAACATTTTTTGGCATTCTCTGGGCTCACTCATCCATGTGTAAGGCTCTCTCAACTGACTCAGGAATGAATCCATCTTTGCAGATCACGTACACACATTCATGCTGATTGTCTTTCCTGGAACAGATGGGATCTTCCAGCAAGACAATGTGACAAGTCACATGGCTAGAAATGTCTGACATTGGTTGGAAGAGCATAAACAAGACTTCCAAGTACGACTCTAGCCCCCTAATTCACCAGACTTGAACCTGATTAAGCATTTGTAGAACCACCTCAATCATTGTGTTCAATTTTTGGATCTCCCCCCACACACACTTCAGCAGCTGTGGGACGTACAGCAGTCAGCAAGACTCTACCAGGACCTTATTGAGTCTCTCTTAGTCCATCTTGCTGCTGTCCATGCTGCACACAGTGATTAGTCTGAATAATAACTGGTAGTCATAACAATGTGACTCAACTGTGCAGTATTTCTGTCCACCTTTTGGGTTCTCTGTTGGGTCACATGACCTATTGGAAAATTTGGAATATACTGTGCTTTTGAGGTGGATTGGAAGTCAGTCTCTATAAATTCTGATGGGGCTGACACAAAACTATCACAGCAATGCACAGAGAGTTTCAGCAAGGCACAGTGAGGGTCACGTGATCTATCAGTAGACCGAAATGGAGGTCAGAAAGAAGAAATACCGGCATTACTTTTCTCCCGAAATAGATTGCTATTTCTACTAGGTGAAGACAAAAGGAATGGTCCTTTAACTCAAAAGCAAGACCACCATTGAATTAACACTTATGTCGTACTTAAACACATACATTACTTACCTTTAGGCTAATTTGCCATAGCTCTGGTAAGTCCACATTTGTCGTTTGCATTATGGACACAACTCCCAAAGCTATCACAGTTAAATTTAATTTAGATCTCAATAGGTTCAATGATGACTTGTGACTAGTAGAACTGCATAGTAGGCCAGTGCAGCATACTGAAAATAAAATGCTTCCATACTACAACAGTGTGAGGTCAACCTGATATTCTTTTTTCTCCCTAAGTTTTCTACAGATTTCTTTTCCTGTGGTTCATGAAGTCTGCATATGACTATCCCTCCATATTTCATAGCAAGTTGGAGCTTAGTGGTCATGCTCATAGATTTATATGTCATAACGCATGCCGTGGTCCCTGCTCCAGACTGGCATTGCCAGGCGAACCCCCCTGTTAGCATCTACTCACCTCTCCATGCTCCTGCTTTGCTCCAATCTCCTGCCTGTGTGTGGTGTGAACACACCCACAGGCTCTCTTGGATTGAAAGGGCCAGCACCTAATTACCTGGCCAACGAATGACCAACACCAGGGACCTAAGGAACTTTCTGCCTGTGCTCAGGGTCAGTTTGTTCCTGCATTGATCATGACTCGGTTATTTGCTGTCGCCTGGTTTCTTTGGTTACCTTCTGCTGTTACCTGCCGTTATACTACTACTATACTACTATCTGCCTACACTCTACTACTTTCATCTGTTGTGCCTGCCTGTCCCGCCACCTCTGTCCGTTCCCGCTGCTCTACACCTGGCACTTCGGCTGTCATCAGGGGTAGCGACCTGGGAGTCCCCCGCAGTCAAATCCATCCCGCCTTATGGGGACTGTGATGAATACCGGACTCTCTGGCATGGTCTGCACCATCTTTCGCTGTGACCCTTGCGAATCTACCACCTGCATACCCGCAACCGTTACAGTATATTGGATCTGTGTTGTACAGATCTTCAATTTAACCTATAGAAGTCTATGTTCTTATAATATACATGTGTATGTCTCTAATTTTAGATGGCAACATACGGAGGTTTTCCATTTTCCTTGGTAAAGAATATCATTTTCCGGGGATATTCTCCACTATCCACATTCCTTATTTTGGGAAGACACTACAGGGCAGGAAATGGGATGCCTTCAGCTCTATATGTCTGCTGTATGATGACAGCCCTTTAATTAGAGAATAAAAGGATACTGAACAATAACATTTTCACCAAAATTACAGCACTTGAAGTAAGAGAAGCTAAAGCTATGTTTACACGGCATCGGACAAAACCTGTCTGAAAGTCAATCGGTTTTTCTCTGATGCACGTCCGTGGTTTTTGGCGAATTTTGTGCAAAAACCGTGGTTTTTGCCGTTGGCCCATACAGTTGATTGTATAGGAAACCCGACCGAAAAACTTGTTGTATAATAGCCGGCACCAAAAGACGAGAAGAGAAAAAATGACCTGTGGAGACTACAGGTCGTTTTTTCTATTAAAGTCTATGGGCTGCCTGAACAATCGTATTTTCAGCGGTTTTCGAATCCTAAAACCGCCGAAAAGACATTCGTTTTTCTATGCCATAGAGACATAGCCTAAAGGCGCGACCCCACAGCACAGGACAAATACCGGCCGGTTTGTTTAGCGCCCGTCCCCACGGCCGCGGGGGGGCGGCTTTTCTCCGCGATGAGCGGAGAAAAGCCCTCCTCCCTCCCATTGAGAAGCACATCTTCCGTCCTGAAACCGGACGGAAGATGGTGCTTGATCAATATTTTGCTGCACGGGTTTTCCATAGAGCACAATTGTGCTCATTTTCGGCGGTTTTTAAGGCGGTCTGAAAAACCGCAAACCAGCTGAAAAACCGGCCGAAAACCCGTGCCGTGTGGACATGCCCTAATAGTCACAGGAAATGTTTGTTTTTTTATTTACATAGCACTGACACAATCTGTAGAATTGTACATAGATTATCATCATTCACATCGGTCCCTGTGTGAATTGAGGCTCACAATCTAAATTCCATCTTTATATATTTGTATGTTTTTAGAATCCCAGAGTAGGCCCTTGCAAACACACAATACAATCTCCATACTGTTATCCTTGCTTGGATTTGAGTGGAGGACTCCAGTGCTGCAAGGTAACAATGCTAACCACTGAGCCACCATGATATCTGCAAAATGATTCATACTCCTCAAAGACTTAAATGATAATTTATTAAGTTTTAAGCAGCAACAAAAACATCAAAATACAAACCTCAGATAAACTCCATATTTTAGCAATATCCAATATAATCATAAGAAAAAAACAACTGTGATAAATAATTCATAATTTCTATTTATAGCTCAATAAAAACAACATCAAAATATATTTGAAAAAAACATGATCATTAACCCCTTCATGTTAATAGGGGTTACGTCCTGGGCATACGTCCAGGTCGTTTGAGGGTTCACGCCCCTGGATGTATGCATACGTCCTGAGGATCGCGTGAACTCTAAAGCAGTGTTCGCGCAATCGGCGCGGGGTGTCAGCTGTATATTACAACTGACATCCCTCTGCGTCGGCCCCGACCCCGGATCATTCCGGGAGGGGGGGGGGTTTACCCCTTAATTATCGCGACGATCGGGTCGCAATTACTGAGGGAGACGCAGGAGGAGATCGCTCCTCCTGCGTCTCTGTCGGCGGCAGCAGCACACGGATCGCTCGATCCGTGCAGCTCCTGCCCTCTGACAGACAGCACGGAGGGCAGAGAATGCCTTCCGGGTTGTCTGTGACGTCACGATGCCCGGCCGTGCCCTATGGGCAAGGCCCGGCATCGTGACTGACAGTTACCATAGGAACCAGTGCACAGCAACAAGCTATGCATTGATTCCTATTGAATGAGAGATCTAAAGATTTCTCATTCAAATCCCCTATGGGGAAAAGTAAAAAAAAAAATGTGGAAAAGTAAAAAAAGTGAAACACAAGTAAAACACAAACATGAAAAATAAAATAAAAAAACACCTACACCGCCCTTTTCCCCTTTACAAACGCCAATCGCCCCAAAAAAGATCAAAAATAAATAAAGTACCCATATTTGGTATCGCCGCGTGCGTAACGACCTGCCCTATAAATCTGTCATGTTAATTTACCCGTACGGTGAACGCCGAAAAAAATAAATAAATAAAAACAATCACAGAATTAAGATTTTTGTTCATCCCGCAGCACATAAAATGGAATAAAAGTGATCAAAAACTCCTATAAACGCCAATGTTGTACCAATTAAAACATCAGTTCATCCCACAAAAAAAAAGTCCTTACACAGCTCTGTATATGGAAAAATAAAAAAGTTATGGCTCTCAGAATATAGCGATGCATAAATATTCTTTTACACACTAAAAAACACTTTTTTTTTTTTAAAGTGCTTCAACATAAAAACTATATAAATTGGGTATCGCCGTAATCGTATCAACCCACAGAGAAAAGCTAACTTATTATGGTTAATGCACAGTGAGCGCTGTTAAAAATAAAAAACACTACCATGATTGCTGTATTTTGTTCAAAATGCCTCACAAAAACCTTAATAAAAAGTGAACAAAGTGTCATATGCACCCCATAATGGTACTAATAAAAGCATCAATTCACCCCGCAAAAAACAAGGGTCTACACAGCTCTGCACACAGCAAAATAAAAAAGTTATGACTGTCAGAATAGGACAACATAAAAACGCAATTTTTATAGACCTATTTCTATTGTGTAAAAGTAATAAAACATAAAAAACTATATACAATTTATACCATTGCAATTGTACCGACCCCCATAGTAAAGTTATCACATCATTTACAATGCACGGCGAATGCTGTAAAATTGAAGCCCAAAAAACAATGGTGGAACTGCGTTGCGGGCCCCCCCCCCCCCCCCCTCATTTTCATGGCCCAATGCTAAAAAAAACGATGGAACACCTGTGTGGCCAAAATGCACAATACACCCCTATATGAGATCCATGAGGGGTGGTGAATCCAAAATGGCGCAACTTCTGGAAGATTTCACCTGTTCTGGTTCTTTGGTGGCTTTGCAAATGCGACATGGCCCCACCAAAATCTGCGTTCCAAAAGCCAAATAGCACTCCTTCCCTTGTACCCTCTGCCATGCGCCCAAACAGCAGTTTACACCCACATGTAAGGTATTGCCGAACTTGGAAGAAATTGCTTAACAAAGTTTTGGGGTTCTTTTTTCCAGGATTCCTTGTAAATGTGAAACATTTTAAACTAAAATTGCAGATTATTGGCAAAAATTTTTTTTTAATTTTTCACAGCCTAATGCTAAAAAAAAAATTGTGAATCACCTGTGGGGTCGATATGCTCACTACACACCTGTATATATACATTAAGGGGTGTAGTTTCCAATATGGGGTCTTTTTAGGGGTGTTTATTAAGTTTTAGCAACTTAGGGCCTCCTCAAACCTGAAATGGCGCCTAAATAAAATCGTATTGAAAATGAGACCCCAGAGTCCAGCAGGTGCTCCTCCTATTCTGGGGCTTATGGTTGAGACAAATAATGCACTTGGGCCACATATGGGATATTTCTAAAAACAGCAGACCTGGGGGAAATGATATTACATTGCATTTACCTAGTCACATTTACCGTATTCCAGTGAATAATGAATAAATATTGAAAATCTGCACAAATAGTGAAATTTTGAAATGTCACCTCCACTTTGCTTTAATTTCTGTGAAATATTTAAAGGGTTAACAAACTGCCTAAACACTGTTGTAAATACTTTAAGGGGTCTAGTTTCTTAGAAGGCGTCATTTATGGGGGTATCTAACATCCAGGCCCTTCAAAGTCACATCAGAACTGGAATGGTCCCTAGAAAAATGTATATTGCAAATTTTCGTGAAAATTTGAGAAATTACTACTAAATTTCTAAGCCCTCTAATGTAATAAAAAAAGGACATTTAAAAAAGTATGCCAACCTATAGTGGATATGGTAGATGCTAGTTATAAACTATTTTGTGGTGAATAATTATCCGTCTTGCACACAGAAATTTTTGGAACTTTCAAAATTACAGATTTTTCAAAATTTTCATGAAATTTTGATATTTTTCACAAACAAACAAGGACTGTATGGATAACATTTTCTTACTAACTTAAAGCACAATGTGTCACGAGAAAACAGTCTCTGAATCACCTGGATAGGTAAAAGTGTCAAAAAGTTATTCTCACATAAAGTGACACATGTCAGATTTCAAAAATAGGGCTGTGTCAGGAAGGCCAAAACGGGCTGGGTCCTTAAGGGGTTAAATATGGGGAAGGTACAAATACTGAAAAGGATATTATCATGACTCACTGTCAGAAAACAATATCAATAGTATATCAGCATGTAATGAAGTTGATAGTCATGTCAATAATATCCACAATTCATAATCACACTGAAAAATAAGTAAAAATCTGTGTTATAGCAAAGTGCTGAAGGTGCATAGAATAATGTTCAAGCAACAGTGATACCAGGGATAGAGGAAATATTATCACACATATTAATCAGAAAGTGTAGTAGTGCCAGTGCAAAAAAAAAACTTATAACCACGAAATTCATATAAACAACTGATTCTATCAGCTCCAATTACAAACAGTAATCCATAACAGAAAAAAGAAAATAATTAGTGATACATGATAAAGTAGTAAGGGTGCTTTCACACGGTGCTTTTTTGGTGCGTTTTTTTGTATTTTTTTGCAGAAATGCACAGTAATTTAATATCAAAATGTCAAAATATTTTAAAAAATATGCCATTTTCAAACTTCAAAAATGTCTGCGTGTAACACAGATACAGTGAAGGAAATAATTATGTGATCCCTTGCTGATTTTGTAAGTTTGCCCACTGACAAAGACATGAACAGTCTATAATTTTAAGGATAGGTTAATTTGAAAATTGAGAGATAGAATATCCAAAATAAAATCCAGAAAATCACATTGTTTAAATTATATAAATTTATTTGCATTTTGCAGTGAGAAATAAGTATTTGATTCCCTACCAACGTTAAGAGTTCTGGCTCCTACATACTAGTTAGACGCTCCTAATCTACTTGTTAATTGTATTAAATAATCACCTTTATAAAAGACTCCTGTCCACAGACTCAATTACTCAGTCAGACTCTAACCTCTACAACATGGGCAAGACCAAAGAGATTTCTAAGGATGTCAGGGACAGGATCATACACCTGCACAAAGCTGGAATGGGCTACAAAATCATAAGTAAGATGCTGGGTGAGATAGTTGGTGCAATTGGCAATTGGCGCTGTTGGTGCAATAGTAAGAAAATGGAAGCAGTACAAAATCAAAATGTCAATGGACATCGACCTGGGGCACCATGCAAAACCTCACCTCGTGAGGTATCCTTGATCATGAGGAAGGTGAGAGGGAGATCAGCCTAAAACTACACGGGGGAAACTTGTTAATGATCGCAAGGCAGCTGGGACCACATTGGCAACACATTACGCCGTAATGGTTTAAAATCCTGCAGTGCCCGCAAGGTCCCCCTGCTCAAGAAGGCACATGTGCAGACCCGTCTGAAGTTTGCCAACGAACACCTGGATGATTCTCTAAGTGATTGGGAGAAGGTGCTGTAGTCAGATGAGACAAAAATTAAGCTCTTTGGCATAAACTTAACTCGTCGTGTTTGGAGGAAGAGAAATGCTGCCTATGACCAAAAAAACACTGTCCCCACTGTCAAGCATGGAAGTGGAAACACTATGTTTTGGGGGTGTTTCTCTGCTAAGGGAATAGGACTACTTCACTGTATCATTGGGACCATAAAATCCTGAGTGACAATCTCCTTCCCTCCGCCTGGACATTAAAAATGAGTCGTGGCTTGGTCTTGCAGCAAGACAATGACCCAAGACATACAGCCAAGTCAACAAAGGAGTGGTTCAAAAAGAAGCACATTAAGGTCATGGAGTGGCCTAGCCAGTCTCCAGACCTTAATTCCATAGAAAACCTATGTAGGGAGTTGAAGCTCCAATTTGCTAGCAACAGCCTCAAAATCTTAATGATTTAGAGATGATCTGCATAGAGAAGTGGACCAAAATTCCTTCTCACATTTGCACAAACCACATTATCAACTACAAAAAACGTCTGACTGCTGTGCTTGCCAGCAAGGTTTTTGCCACCAAGTATTAAGTCTTGTTTGTCAGAGGGATCAAATACTTATTTCTCACTGTAAAATGCAAATAAATTTATATAATTTATACAATATGACTTTCTGGATTTTATTTTTGATATTCTATCTCTCAATGTTAAAATTAACCTACCCTTACAATTATAGATTGTTCATGTCTTTGTCAGTGGGCAAACTTACAAAATCAGCAAGGGATCAAATAATTATTTCCTTCACTGTAGTTATTCAACTCAAAATAGATTTTGGTGGGTGCAATGTCGCATTTGCAAAGCCCCCAAAGTACCAGAACAGGTGAAACCTTCCAGAAGTCTCCCCATTTTCAATATTTATGCACTTATTGCAGGCAGGAGGAGCTCCCTTCTTCTGTTTGTGCTTTAGCTGCGGCAATAGTGATATTTTGCAAAAGCTAAGGATTAACCACCCGCAGCTAGGGCTCACTCCAACGATGGGTGATGCGGCATGAGGCCAGCAGTAATATACAGCTTGTCCAATGTTAGGATTGTGCGCGCCTCGCTTGGGTGCCCACACTATGTGCAAAATGTACTGGTACATCTTATGTCGAGAAGGGGTTAATGAGCTCTAAATACAAATTATGAATTATTAATTTATCACAATTGTTTCCTTAAGATTATATAGGATATTCCTAAATGATTACATTACCAATACCCAGGACACGGGGTTTGTTCATTCGGTGTGAGGTATAAATGACTTGTTAATTGTATTCTGAGGGTTAGTGTGATCCAAGTAATACCCAATTTATAAAGTTTTTGTTATGTTTTACTACTGTTAATGAAATAATATTTTTTTTCCATTGGCTTTACATTGACATTTTATGTCATTTGAGGTATGTAAAACCTCACTTTGTGTGAGATATAGTTTTTATTGGTACCATTTTGGGGTGGATGCAGCTTTTTTATAGGGAGGGGGGATGATAAGAAAGTATAATTCTTGCACAGTTTTTTATAGCAGTCTGTCACAAGTAGTGCCGTGGCCCAGGCGCAAATATTCCCCGGGTCCCTGCTGCTGCTCACTCACCTTTCCCTGCACGCTGACACACAACTTCCTGCTTCCTAGGGCATGCGCATGCCAATTCTGTTAAAGGGCAAGCGCGCCGGTAATTGGTTATTTGCGGGGCGCTGACCTTTATTCTTGTCTCCACCTCCTGACCCCCTTACCAGATCTATGGTGTTCATCCCATAGATAATGCATGTCTTAAGTGTTCTTGCCATTACCATGTACCAGTTCTCCTACCTGTTTCCTCCAACTACATTGCCTGCCATGATCTTTATGCCTGTCCTGGACTATGTCTCTGACTACGATTCTGTACCATGCACACGCCCGCCGCTACTGCAAGCAAGTCGTGTCAGCGACCTAGGAGTTTCCTGCCACACGAGTTCAACCGGCCTTGCAGCGGGCTCTGACGAAGACCGGGAGGCTCCATAGACTCTGCTCCATGACGTGGCTTATACCTCCGCTTGCAGTGGTCCAGTGGATCCACACCACCAACATTACACATTCACTGTGTGGGATACATAACATGATATTGTTTTAGTCATGAACTTTACTGATGCAGCAATACCTTAAACATGTGATCCCTTAAAGGGGATGTATCGGTTCTTTAGTTCGGCTGATTCATACCGCTCTCAGCTTTTCAACTCTAGAAATGCAGGGGCGTTTCTTCCCCTCCCAGCTGGGTGACATCAACCCCCCTTCACTGTTCTTGTTGGCTCCCGAGACTCCCCCCCCCCCCCCCATCTCTGAGTCCACATGTCACTGTGTCTCTCCCTATCAGTCTTATGTTGTAAGAGCTGTTTACATACCACAGGCTGCATTCAATCTACAATCATAAAAAGAAATAGGTGTCAGCTCACCATATGTGTCCACACACGGATACCAGTGAATGCTCCAGCTCCGCCTTAGGCTTCCCACCGCACGAGATCCTGGCCTCCAGCCACGGCTTCACAATAACAAGTACGAGAGAAAACAATGGATCCAGCGCCCAAAACCCGTCGGAAGTCTGTACCCTGTGTGGACTCTCCTATGTGTGCCTACAGTAAAATGATGGCTTAATAATTACCCACCGCTGGATCCATCGTTTTCTTTCGTACTTGCATTCAATCTAGACTAAGCACTGTCTTCTCCTCTCACAGCTGGAGATTTGTTACAGTTGAATCCAGCTTTCTATGAACGGCACAAATCTCCCTTCTATGCAGGAGAGGCAGGGATCAACACACAATTGTGCTGTTTCCTGATTGCAGAAGCCCTGCACTGTTATTCTGTTTCTTCTGCCTGTGCAGAGTGAAAATGTGCCGGTCCCTTACTTTGAGTGAGAGGCATGAATACAGCCGACCGGGGGCTGAACAGAATGTATATGAGCTCTCAGCTAGTGAAATGCAAGGAGGAGGGATCCGACCAGCACTGGATATCAGTCTACACAGAAACAGAAGATAAGGGATCCTGTGATAACAAGACGGCTTTGATAATGTCATCCAATTTCAAAGTTGCTTGTATTCACTGTCCCCTTATTCTGAAGACCATTCAATGAAATGATACAACACCTTTAATGTCAAGTACAATATACTGCAGTACATGGTGATTTTAGTGACCTCATCCCAGGATATAATTAGATCACAGTCATGGCATATGTGTGGGTATTCGTTAGGCCCTCAGTTACCATGACAAATGAACATACTGTATCGCTTAGTGAGGAGATTATTTGAATGTATTCTCAATTTTCAATAATTCAAACTTAAGACAATTTATAAGCGACTCCAATAAACGTTTTCGGACTCCTTCGGACCTTTATCAAATACCTCGCTTTGGTTATAGAGGAATGAATTTTAATTCCTTATAGGAATAATATTAAACCGGGCAGCAGGGACATACAGAGTGAGAGCGGCCGAAGCTCGGTCTTGTGGAGAGTGCAAGCGACGTATTTGATAAAGGTCCGAAGGAGACCGAAAACGTTTATTGAAGTCACTTATCTATTTATCTATTTATTGCGTTCGCTTATAAATTGTCTGAAGTTTGAAATATTGAAGATTGACTTTTTTGGACTTTTTTGTGCGGGTATATCTATAGTTTTGTTTTGATGGGATAGAGATATCCTTTATACCCAGCACATTGGAGAAAGCTTCTTTTTGTGCCGAGCAAGATAGATAGTTAGTGAGGAGATTAGGCACAAAACTATATCTGACAGACAGGACCCTTCAGGTTTTTTTCACACTGAAGTCAATGGTGAACGGATACAAACGGATAGCTATCAGTGTGTACATCAGTTAACAGATCCGTTTTTTTCCCCCTTATACATTTCACAATGGAAGACCCAACACAGGCCTTAGAAGTTAAATAGAAAAAAGTTACAAATTTTGTAAAAAAGGTGTCTGCAGTGCCACTCTACATTAGACAATTTTAAAACTAGTCGAGTGAGGCATAAAACTTGTCTAAACACATCATAAATTTAGTACAAGGCACAATCTGTGCCAGAATTTGGGCTCATTTTGCCTTGTAAATCTCCGTGGTTGTTTATTGCAGCTGGTATTCAGGCCACAGCATGGCAGCCATAGTTGTAGTAAAACCTCCTGTGTCTGCTGATGAGCGGATAGAAAACCTATGTGAAGTTTGAATGCTGTGAGTCCTCCCTGCATTGTTAGCAAAACATCCTTTCTTGTAAAGGTCACAATTCTTCTTAAATGCATGCATAACATAGAATTAACTGTACAATATTTCCTGGTTAGTATTAATTAAAATGGTGTTAAATAATTGTGTTAAAACATACAGAAGGAGTGATACTTATATTGCTTAACCAAAACAATTTTAAAATACATTTGATACTTTAAAAGAGAGCTCCAAAGGTGTCATGTGTACATCTAAAATGTATACTATCAGAAAATAAACATACAAGTGGGATAGTCAATTCTCAAGTATGTGATGAGTAGTAACAGAGAGAAGATGTAACTGAACATGATAATAGGAAGGATGCCTTATCTCTGCTATAGAGACCTCATCTCAGGTTATCTATGAAGAAGGGCAGCTCAACCATCAGTAACATAGCAATCAACAAGCCCATTACATTCCTCCACATCTCCTGTGCTGCCACTTAGCACCTCACTGATCTCCATGTTTTGGCTTGGCCAGAGGCAGGTTGGTAATATAGGGGGAAGTGAATGCAGAAGCAAAATATTGCTCTTCTAAGATGGGTGTCTATTACACCAAGATCCCTTCTGGCGCCAGCAGGTAATCTACAAAGTTTCCACATGGATCCCAAAGGGGACAATCTTCACTTGAAAGTTTGGAGGATTCTAGGTATTTCAGCTACCCATAAGCTGTTTGCACCTCTAGCGTGACCTTCACTGTTGAGCTTTGTGGCTGCCGTTGGGGTTTCATGTATAATGAGAAGTGATGTTTAGAAACACAAGTATTTTAGAGGTTCTTTCTCTCACTAAAGGCAGAATAAAGTGCAAATAATAAATGAAATATTTGAAATCTATGATGAGTAAGCTATTACAATACATTAACTAATGCCATTTCATTTCACTACAATTATGGATTAATTCTAATGTATTAAAGACAATTTATTATGAGGGGAGCCAGTTATTAATTTTTAATATTTTCTTATTTTTTTGCAAAACATGTGTGATATGTTCCTGCTGAAGAGAAATAATCTACTGGCTCTGGACTGCATGGCAACACTGGTTCGACTAAATGTGAAATAATATCGGTTCAGGATGTTCAGAACCCCAATTTTTTTCACTGCAACCCTAACCCTAAAACTATCCCTGATCCAGACTGAAACTGTACTCCTTAATTAGGGTTATGTAGAAAAGTAGTGGAAAAATCCAGCTTCCTTCATAAAACAAATTCTTTATTCCACGGAGTTAAAACATGACACAGGGACAAACAAAAGTCTGCTTATGCGTTTCAGGCATCTAGTGCCCTTAAAGGGGTTGTCTCACTACATTGATTCATGTTACCACAGTCCTGTTTTCTTGGTTTCACTTTAAATTCGGGGGCGTGTTTACTGGCTTCTACTAGGCTGCAGTAGGAGCCAGGTCTGTAGCTATAGCGACCAGCACTGGCAGCCTATCAGGAGAGATCATACAGGTCTGTAGCTATAGTGACCACAGGAGTTGATGCAGCCCATACAAGAGGGGATATCACATAACAGGTAGGACACTGTTAATGGACACATATTGAAAAGTGACTTGTTTTTGCAAGATCTATAACATAAAAAACAATCCTTGTTGTGAGACAACCCCTTTAATCAAAGTTTTTTTTTTAAAAGGTTTTTTTTTATGAATTTTGTCATTGAACATAAAAGAAAACAACATTTCTCACATTTCCATCGGCAGTAACAGAAGAGAGCAACTCAAAAACAATGGTAGACAAGTAGGCAATACTCGTACAATTATTTCTCAACAGTGTTTCAGAAGAGTACATAGTAGTCTCAGTAATTCGGTCAACTATGATCAGAGATCATTAGCAAAGCATAGAAAAGGAAATTGCATAGTCATGCTGGACCTGTTTCCAGATACCCTTGTTCTCAGTCTGTTCCTTTAATCACAGTTTACTAGTCTTTGTCAACTCTGGTCTCCATCACTTTCAGGTCCCATTATCTCTGGTCCCGAGGCGCTTACACTACCTCATATTAGTGTACCCTATTGGACTGGAAGTGACATTTGGGCGAGATGTTGGATGGAAAGTGACATCAGAACTTGAGTTCCACGGAACCAGAAGTGATAGGGACTGGGAAATTAAGCAATAAAGACCAGATGAAAATTCCTAACTCCAATTTAGGGTTACGGTTTTGGTTGATTTCTTTAATGTTGATTTTCACCAACAAAATTAATTCAGGCCTACCCAAAATCGGATGCCTCAGTGCAGGAATTAGAATTTGACATTGAACCAAATCAGAAGTGCAACACTAGTGATGACAATTTGATGAAAATCATGGGATTACACAATATTTCATCAATGTTCTGATGTAAATAACAAGGGTACAGTCAAAACTGTGATTGATGTCAACAATCTGGCAATGAAGCTAGCCTGCTAGTCTCCCCAGTTCCTCACTGATGACATCTCATTCATGGATCACATGAGTCTGCAAATCGGCAATTCTAACACTGGCATTGTATTTCTTTTACGGTGCTTACTGTGTGGAACAAAAAACTTTAGATTTTGGTTCAGAAAGTTCCAGATGTGAAGTTACTTTATTTTGTTATAGCCCTGTGTAACCTATATAATAGTACAGTCCTAATGTTATGACATTAGGGGGCTCAGAAATTTAGTAGTAATTTTTCACATTTGCAACATTGATATTTTTAAGGACCAGTCCAGTTCTGACCTGGCTTTGAGGGGCCTGTATGTTAGATATCCCAATACATGACTGCACCCCTTAAAGGGGTGTTATCGTTTGAGCTGCTCGTGCTGTCCAGCTAATTTTCTCAGATTGAGTTTGAAATACAGGGGCGTGTCTCTCCTGTCAGCAGGCGTGTCTCTCCTCCCAGGAGGCGTGTCTCCCCTCACTGAAGAACTGTGACATCATCATTTTGTTTAAAGCAGGGGATGCAGAAGGTTGTCTGGATATAACAGCTCTGTAGCCTCCTGCCTGCTTATGTCTGCAGCCTTGAGGCTCCAAACTCCAGCAAGCACCTGTCATATATCTTAGTTTACACACAACTGAAAGCCAGCAGCTGTTAAGATCTCTGCTTCCTGTCAGTGACATGTGGAGAAGCAAATCAGCTTTCAGAGAAGGCCCTGCTCATCTTGTAACTGACTTGGGCTGGTGGTGCAGCGGGTAGAGCAGTGATAGACTTATTGTTTTTACAACGAAGGGGTTTGGAGTTCTAGTCCCTCACAGGGTATATTTTTTTTTCCCCCTAAATTCTACACATATGTAGAGAGACCTAAAATATATATGTTAATCTCTATAATGATATATATACACATACAGGGCTCCCCTATATCATTTCTCATCCCCCAGAATATATGCATTGTATCACGTATGTTGGAAGTGCTTGGTGTGACTGCAAGGATGGGACACTATATAGGGGAGCTTTGTGTGTGTATATGAATAAAATTATAGATGTTCACACATATATTTTCATATCTTTACATATGTGTATAAATTTTAAATAAAAAAAAAACAAAACACTACTGATGGGACTTGAACTCCCAACCTCTGTCTTGTAGGGCTGATCACCTAAGCACTACTCTATACAAGCAGCTCATGCAGACACAGTGTTGAATCCTTATGTTATACAATACAGGTGATGATGTCAGAAGGAGGCGGGGCTTGCATTCGATCTGAGGAACAGAACGCCTTCTTTTCCAAGTAGCAGCTTAAGGACTGGATCTGTGAGGAGGTGAATCAACCTCTTGGCAAAAGCCCCTTAAACAGGCAGTAATTGCCCAGAACATTGACCCTAAAGCTAGAGCCAGCAGACTTTGGTTTCACTATCGATTTTAACAGCTCAGAGGGGAGTAAACACAGAGTGTGCAAGCAGCCAATCACAGTGCAGGGGTGTGGCCGGGGCGTTTCCTGTCTAGGGGCGTATCCCAACAGGCTGAATGAAATGTCAGCCAGCCAATCACAGTGCAGTGGGCGTGTCTAGGGTGCCAGAATCGACCCAGGGGCGTTCTGACCCAGCAACAGCAGAAAAAAAAGACAGTTTTACAGAGAAGCTCATATCTGCTAAACCAAGTGACAGAGGTAATGCATCCCCATAATCTGAGACATGATCTTTGTAACGATAAAACCTCTTTAAACTATTCAAAACAGCATTTAGGAAGTTTATTAACCCATTAGGTGTTTTACAGAAATTAAAGCAAAGTTGAGGTGAAATTTAAAATTTTCCCTTTTTTTGGCAAATTTTCAATTTTTATCCATTATTCATTGGAACACAGTGAATGTGACCAGGGAAATACAACTTAATATCAATTCCCTCAGTTCTGTGGTTTTTAGAGATATCCCAAATGTGGCCCTAGTGCGCTATTTGACTCAACCACAAGCCTCAGAATAGAAGGAGCACCTACTGGACTTATTTTCAATATGATTTTCCTAAGGCACTATACCATGTTTGCGGACACCCTAAGGTGCTAAAGCATAATAAACACCTCTAAAAAGACCCCATATTGGAATCTACACCCCTTAAGAAATATATCTAAGGGTGCAGTGAGTATATTCACCCCACAGGTGTTTCGCAACTTTTTTTAGCGCTGGGCTGTGAAAATGAAAACATTCTTTCTTTCCAACAATCTGCAATTTTAGCTGAAAATGTTTAATTTTCACAAGGAATCCTGGAAAAAAAGCACCTCAAAAATTTGTTACACAATTTTTTTCCAAGTTCGGCAATACCCTATATGTAGGTGTAAATTGCTGTTTGAGCGCATGGCAGGGCATACAAGGGAGTGAGCAATATTTGGCTTTTGGAATGCAGATTTTGGTGGGGCCATGTCCTATTTGCAAAGCCACCAAAGTACGAGAACAGGTGTAACCTTCCAGAAGTCACCCCATTTTGGATCTCATCTAGGGGTGTATTGTGCATTTTGGCTGCACAGGTGTTCCGTAGTTTTATTAGCACCGGCCATTAAAATGGAGGGGAAAAAAACGCAGTTTTGCCATTGTTTTTTTGGGCTTCAATTTTACAACGTATGCAGTGTGGGAAAAATGACATGATAACTTTATCATGCAGGTTTATTTTGTACAGTGGCCAACTTGTGGTATAAATGGCATGCTAGGTTTACCCAATATGTATAGTTTTTTTATGTTGAAGCACTTAAAAAAAAGTGTTTATTATGTAAAGCAATATTTATGCATCGCTATCTCCTGATAGCCATAACTTTTTTATTTTTTGGTATACAGAGCTGTATAAGGGCTTTTTTTGTGGGATGAACTGATATTTTCATTGGTACCATTTTGACATTTATGACATTTATATGAGTTTTTGATCGCTTTTATTCCATTTAATGTGCCGCGGGATAAATGAAAATCGCAATGTGACTGTTTTTGTTTTTTTTACGGTATTCACTGTGCAGGTTAAATAACACACGAGATTTATAGGTTAGGTCTTTATGCACATGGCGATACCAAATATGGGTACTTTATTTTTTATCTTTTTGGGGCAATAGGCGTTAGTAAAGGGGAAAAGGCGGTATATTTTTTTAATTTTAATTTCTGTGTGTGTGTTTTACTTATTTTTTTTTACTTTTCCTCATAGGGAACTTGTAATTTTCAGATCACTGTTACAAGGTAGATCAGTACATAGCACATATGTACTAGTCTCCATGGCGACTGTCAGTCACCAGCAGCCCAGAAGTCTCTCTCAGGCATCCAGGCTGCCAGGTAAAAGCGCAGCAGCTGCGATTATATCGCAGCTTCTGCACTGGAGACAGCGGCAGCTCCTGTCTTTCCCTTAACTACTGCATTCTATCACCTCTCTCCCCCACGCGCCCCTCCCGGAGTAACCAATGCTGCGTAATATACAACTGACATACCGTGCCAACTCCAGTTCGTACAATCACCTGCACGTAAGCTTACGTCCAGGTGCGTTAACCCCTAAATGACTTGGATGTAAGCTTACGTCCAAGGTCGTTAAGGGGCTAAAGAGCTGTAAAGAGGTAAAGCTTTTCAGTAAGTAATGTGAAAAAGCTCACATCTTTCAAGAGCATAGGAGGGAGTGACATCGATCACCTGGCCACAGCTTCAGCCTGTAAGAGCAGAAGGAGGTAGCCGATAAGTAGAGAGACCTGTCTGCAAAAGGAGGAAATAAGATCTGTTCCTAACTCTGCAGAGAAGCAAAATCAGAAAAGTGATATATTTGGTAGTTGTCTTATTCATTTTATCCTACATGTTAAAAGTTAATCAATGACGCAGGAAAATCCCTTTATACAATGAATATATGAATTGTTTCAAAGGCATTTCTGCTACTTTTAGGATACATTAAAACCTGAGGTTTGCGCATTTTTTATCAAAACTGTAAGGGTCCGTCCATACTGCGCCATTTTGTATATAACCATTTTGGAAGTGCTAATCCTGTTTTGAGTTTTAGCTTTCTGCATGGGGGGTTGGCGGCCTCCATTTTGGTCGTACAATCCACCCATCCAGTTAGGCTGTTTTTCATCAGAACAGAGTATGTCTGGGACCTTTATATCCTGAAAGTATATAGGTCTATAAAATCACTAAGCGAGGTAAGTGTTTAGAGTAGGTCTTCATCTGAACTGAGGTCACTTTGCCGTTGGTTAATGGGCTCACACAATTTTGAACAACCTCAAATTTTCATGTATCCTAAAAGTAGTAGAAATGCACTTTGAAACAACTCATATATTAATTGTTTAACTGTCTCTTAGCATTTGTGGAGTCTTGCCTATTTGTTTTTGCATGCTGTCACATATCTTTAGGGTCAGTTAGGACTGATACCGAAGAAAGCCATATAATGTGGCTCCTCTGGGCCACTGTGAGTGTAGATCATAGGTTACTAGCAGTGACATCCGAAGTGCAGGACAAGGACACTGGGTATAGGCAGAGGTGACGGGTCCTGATGTTATAGCCATAAATGGATAGCACAGTACGAGGCAGGTAATTGGCAGGTACAACATCAGGCAACAGAAGGAAGTAACGCACACAATCAATAATAGACTGGTGCAACAGCATGAACTGTAGTAGTAGATATGCAGGTAACTTAGGGGCTAACTGCAAGGATCATAGGGGATAACTGAGAAAGAGGAACAACATTTACCGGCAGCAGTCAGGAGCTCAGGTGGACATGCATGAACTGATCAGAAACAGAGGCAGGAGGTTCCTTAAATCACAGGATGTCGTAGGTCATTGGACAGGTAATTGGGACACTGTCCCGTTAAATCGAGACCAGCGGGCATGCGGGCCCCCCAGACTGCACATGCAGACACAGACAAGAATGTGGCCAATGAATACACAGAAACATGGGACACAGCAAGGACCATGCCCTGCATGGAGACAGGACTACAGCAGCAGGTGCAGGTGATTGGGGAGACAGCAGGGACACAGCCATGCCCGCGAAGACCACGGTATTGAGTGTGATGGCAGCAAATAGGTGCGGGGCCAGGTGCATAGCAGAGACACGGGCACGTCCGCGGTCCATGCCTGGGACCACGGCGTAAACTGTTACAAATGCATCATTTTGCGTAGACGTCAGCCTGCACCTGAACCATTTTATTTAAAATTGTTCCAGAGGTGCTAATCAAGGTTTGTGTTTTTAGATTTTCTAGCCAACAATGCCTATTGTTATTGTGCCTGGTTGATACCAATTAAACCATTAATAATGTTTTTTCAGTGGCATGATTCATCAACATCCTCAACAAAAAATTGTTCAACCATTGACCTTTTTTTGGGCAATTGTCACCATAATTGTAGGAAACAAGCATACCATGACAATAATTTGGAATTAATTTACCACTAAATAATGCAATAATGGGGTGCATATAGTGTGTACAAATACTCACGGGCATTTAAAGGAGTTGTCTCACTACAGGCTTTCAGCCTACCTCAGTGTGTCTGGCAGCATAGGATTTTTGAATTCAAGGGCATGCTTCTTGTCTGCCTCTTCTCCTCACCCTTCCCCCCTCCCCTCAGCACACAGACAGCTCTCCTCCTCCGACTGCAGTAACTTCTATACAGCAGGGGGAGGGCGAGGGGGTTTGCTGCCAGAGTTATCCCTGTGTGTGCCTGCCTAGATCTGCTGCTCACTGCTGGATCAGCTGCACTGTGCTGCTGTGGCCGAGCTCTTGCTGCTCCTCTCCACAGAGTCAGGAGACAGGAGGGGGCTGATTTATGAGTGTGGAGAGGTCTGTGAAGCTGTGTATGCTAATAGCAGAGCAGGGGGGGATATAAGTGTTCCTATACCCCCTGCTTAGCATAAAAATCTCCACTGACATCTCAAGAAACAACAAACACAAACACTGTCCTCCTATCAGAACAGCCACAGGACAGCTGTGAAGTGTGTTACTATAATCACCATGTGTCGCTAAGACCGCAGAGCAGGGAGGGATATGAACCATTCACATGCCCCCCTGATCTGTTCTATTAGTATAGTCAAAGCTCCACAGACACATCATGATTATAGTAACACACTTCACTGCTGTCACATCGTACTGACTGCAGATCAGCCTCACCTCTGCTCTCCTCAATCTGTGTGGAGAGCATGAGGGAGCTGGGACACACAGGGTTAATCCAGACAGCACAGACACAGAAGCCAGAGCCCTCCCCTCCCCTACAGAAGCATCACAAGTGCCCACATACTGTGCGGGAGGGGCTCTGTGCTCTGACCTGTATTGAGAAGCTGATGAGTCACCAGCACTGACAGCCAGTGAGATAAAAATCAACAGGTCGGTGGCTATAGTGATTTGAGAAGCTGATGCACTCCTACTACCAGGGAGGATAACTCAAAATCAGTAGGACATTTGTAATGAACATATATTGCAAAGCTGCTTGTTTTTTAAAGATCTTTTAATTAAAACCCAATCATTGTAGCGAGACAACCCCTTTAACCCCTTAACGACCTTAGACATATGCATACGTCCAGGTCGTTTGGGGGTTAACGCACCTGGACGTATGCATACGTCCTGAGGATCGCGCGAACTCTAAAGCAGAGTTCGCGCGATCGGCGCGGGGTCAGCTGTATATTACAGCTGACATCCCGCTGCGTCGGCCCCGACCCGAGATCGCTTTTTTTTTAAAGTGCTTCAACATAAAAAAACTATATAAACAGGATATCGCCATAATCGTATCGACCCAAAGAGTAAAGCTAACTTATCACGGATACTGCACGGTGAGCACAGTTAAAAATAAAAAACACTACTAGGATTGCAGTATTTTCTTCACCCTGCCTTCCAAAAAAATGGATTTAAAAGCGATCAAAAAGCCTTGTCCCCCCAAAAATGATACTAATAAAAACGTCAACTCACCCCGCAAAATCAAAGCCCCTACACAGCTCCAAACACGGAAAAATTAAAAAGCTATGACACTCAGACTATTGTCAATGCAAAAATGTGTGTTCCTGGTTGAATACAAGTGTTTTTATTGTATAAAAGCAGTAAAACACAAAAAAATTACAAATTTGGTATCGCTGTAATCGTATCAACCTGCTGAGTAATGCTAGCATGTCATATATACCGTACAGTGACCGCTATAAAAAATAAAAATAAAAAACACTACCAAGATTGCTGTATTTTGTTCAAAACATCTCACAAAAACCTTAATAAAAAGTGAACATAGCGTCATATACACCCCATAATTGTACCAATAAAAACATCAACTCATCCCGCAAAAAACAAGCCCATACACAGCTCTGCACACAGCAAAATAAAAAAGTTATGGCTGTCAGAATAGGACAACATAAAAACGCAATTTTTTATAGACCTATTTCTATTGTGTAAAAGTAATAAAACAGAAAAAACTATATAAAATCTAGGTCATTGTAACTGTACCGACCCCCATAGTAAAGTTATCACATCATTTACACTGCACGGTGAAAAATTGAAAGCCAAAAAACAATGACCGAACTGCGTTTTTTCCACCCATTTTCATGGCCCAATGCTAAAAAAAAAACTATGGAACACCTGTGCATCCAAAATGCACAGTACACCCCTAGATGAGATCCTTGAGGGGTGTTGAATCCAAAATGGGGTGACTTCTGGAAGGTTTTACCTGTTCTACTACTTTGGGGGCTTTGCAAATGTGACATGGCACCCACCAAAATCTGCTTTCCAAAAGCGAAATAGCGCTCCCTCCCTTGTATGCCTGGCCATGCGCAAAAACAGCAGTTTACACCCACATGTAGGGTATTGCCGAACTTGGAAGAACGTGCGTAACAAAATTTTGGGGTTCTTTTTTCCAGGATTCCATGTAAATATAAAACATTTTAAGCTAAAATTGCAGATTATTGGAAAAAAAATTTTTTTTAATTTTCACAGCCTAATGCTAAAAAAAAAATTGTGAATCACCTGTGGGGTCTATATACTCACTGCACCCCTGGATATATTCCTTAAGGGGTGTAGTTTCCAATATGGGGTCTTTTTAGGGGAGTTTATTAAGTTTTAGCACTTTAGGGTGTCCTCAAACCTGAAATGGCGCCTAAATAAAAATGTATTGAAAATGAGACCCAAGACTCCAGTAGGTGCTCCACCTATTCTGGGGCTTATGGTTGAGCCAAATAATGCACTAGGGCCACATATGGGATATCTCTAAAAACGGCAGACCTGGGGGAATTGATATTATGTTGCATTTACCTAGTCACATTTACCGTATTCCAGTGAATAATGGATAAATATTGAAAATCTGCAAAAATAGTGAAATTTAGAAATTTCACCTCCACTTTGCTTTAATTTCTGTGAAATACCTAAAGGGTTATCAAACTTCCTGAACACTGTTGTAAATACTTCAAGGGGTCTAGTTTCTTAGATGGAGTCATTTATGGGGTATCTAACATGCAGATCCTTCAAAGCCACGTCAGAACTGGACTGGTCCCTAAAAAAAAATGTATATTGCAAATTTTCTTGAAAATGTGAGAAATTACTACTAAATTTCTAAGCCCTCTAATGTCGTAAAAAAAAAAATATATATATATTAAAAATTGATGCCAACCTACAGTAGACATATGGTAGATGCTAGTTATAAACTATTTTGTGGTGAATAATTATCTGTCTTGCACACAGAAATTTTGGAACTTTCAAAATGACAAATTTTTCCAAATTTTCATGAAATTTTGATATTTTTCACAAACAAGCAAGGATTGTATGGATCAAAATTTCTTACTAACTTAAAGCACAATGTGTCACGAGAAAACAATCTCTGAATCACATGGATAGGTAAAAGTGTCAAAAAGTTATTCTCACATAAAGTGACACATGCCAGATTTCAAAAATACGGCTGTGTCAGGAAGGTCAAAACAGGCTGGGTCCTTAAGGGGTTAATGGTAAAAAGATAACACACTTACCAGTAATTTAAATAAGTAATCTAAATCTTTATTAGTACTCAAAAAGGAGAATTAAAACAATTAAAAATAGGGGGCAAACAAAGGGCCCCCATAAATAGTTCCACTAAACTGGCAACAGACATGAGAAGTGATCAAAAAAGCATATAGAGGACAATAAGATATTTATCTCATACACAAGCAAAATCATAATAATTCATAAGAATTAAAGTCTGGCCAAAATAATAATAATAAACGTGCATGAATTCTTTCACAAAAATCTCATAAACATAGTACAAAATGCCAAACCTAAAGCAAGAAATGAATATAGCAACCAAAGCCACACATTCAAAGGAAGATATAATGTGCAGGTGCACTTTATAGGTGGCACCCAATATTTGGGACTTTACATGAAACCAACATGGAAACAAGGTTCAGAGGAGTAATTGCCTCCTGATAATGGTTCTATCATGAATAACATTGTGAATCCATTATTTGTACACAGAATTAAAATAACAGCATGGCTACATGTACACAGGCCATTACCATGTAGGCCCAGCCTAAGGTTTACTAGGCAGACACATTGACTTGCTTGAGCTTTGGGATTTACTATGTCTTCATTGGAGGTCTGACAGTTCATTCGTTCAAGCAGAACTGGCAAATGAGTAGCTGCGTAAAAGTGACTGTGATTTATTTGCATTAGGAGGAATAAAGGTCTTTCTGACAGCTATTTATTATCAGCCATTCCTGACATAGTGCTGAATCGTCAGGTCAGTGCGTAGAGAGGACAAGCTCCTAACCTCTACTTCTGGAGGAGTGCACTGTGAATTACTAATACTGGACTCCATGTGAACTTGTTTAACTGGAAACTTATAGAAACTATGAGAGAAAGTGGTAATGATTATAATAAATCAGTTGCAACATTTTCTCACCCCTCGTGTGTCAGAGCCCATGAGTAATTTACACCAGAACATGGGCAGGACCTCCACCCTTGTCCTGTACTATGTATGTTATTTTAGTTAGGTGTTTTAAGCGGAGTCTAAATCCCAGAAACGGATTCTCTGTAATCTTTTAATTTGCTTATATTCCCTAGGTGCATCAGGTTTCAACCAAGGAGCCGTAAATAGTATTTTAGATGTCCAGTCTAATGAAGGATAGCTGAACTACATGCCTATATATCACACAAGTGTTCTTAGACTATGTAGTCTATGAAGTTCCCATGCATAAGAAGTGTAAAATAGTATCCTTTTCTCGTTGCCCTTGTTTCTGTTTCCATAATTCAGTAGAGTGCTCAAAAAAGTTTTGTACACTTATTTTGATAAATATGATATTTTAGCTTAAAGCAGTTGTCTCACTACAGACATTGATGGCCTATCACTAGGATATACCATCAATGTCTGATAAGTCCTGGTCCCCTCTCTGAGACCTGCACCTATCTCCTAAGCAAGCCCAAAACCTCACTGGGCAGGGAGGTGGTCGGGACTCTCCGATAGACTTGAATGGGAGTTCTGAGTTCAGCCGAATGGCAATGCTAAGCTGTTATTGGAACTCCCATTCATGTGTATGGGAGAGTCCCGACCAGCTCCCTGATGAGAACGGAGAGGTTTCAGGGCTTGTTTAGGAGATAGGTGCATGTCACAGAGGGGAATCCAGACCTATCAGACATTTATTAAATATCCTAGCGAAAAACTATTTTCCACTTTATTAGAATATTTCCTTGTAATGTATGTTCCTTCCATTCCTCATAGAAAGAAAAGGATCACATTTAAGTCAGAATTAACCCCCACTTACCAGCCACATGGTGCCATATAGAAATGTTACTTCAAGGGGTGAAACAACTTCATCTGATGGAACCACAACTATATTTTCTGTCAAATCCATGCAGGATCTCATAGACTATTACCATCCATATGCCTCTGTATTGGAGGTATGTGGCGGTATAGCCTATACTACTATGGGAGACCAATATGACTCCATACAACTCAAAAATTGTAGGATGCTTCAGTAGGGGCCTGGCAAGGTTAAGGCCTAATGCCTTTCACCTGCCAGGGCGATCAGCGGAGCAGAGCGCTAGCGGTGCTGTGCTCCGCTGACACAGCGCAGCCCCAAGAGTGGAGGACATTAATCCCCGACTCCCGTGCCCGGTCTCTGAGCGCTCGGGACACAGGGCCCGGGCGTGCAGATACCGGATGCGGTGGCCGGGCCCTGGGAACCAGTGGTACTACCTCCGGGGCCCACAGGAGCTCGGGGACTACACTATGGGCCAGTCCGAGCCTGGTTCGGTGGCTGCGCCGCCAGTTGCCGCTCTGTCATGAGGAATAAGGGGGCCTGCTTGCAGCGGGCCTCCTTATTCAACCGGGCCCCGTACAGGAGTACCAACTGTACCCCCTGTAAAGCGGCCTTGCTGGTCATAAAAGAATTTTCATAGATAGGAAATAGACAGATAGATAGATAGGAGATAGATATGTAGGAGATAGATAGATATGAGGTAGGTAGATAGATAGATAGATAGATAGATAGATAGATAACAGATGCATTGATAGATGTGATAAAGATAGATAAACAAATAGATTTCCTGACACATCACTGTTCTTTGTCCCTGTACTGTGTTATAGCAGTGTATAATATATCTTTAGATTGATTTTTCATTTTGTTTGTTACCTTTTTCCTTGAAATCACGGTCTTTGTTATTCCTAGACGATGACATCAATGCATTAATTAATCCAGCATGGGTGTCAAACTGCGGCCCTACAGCTGTTGGGAAACTACAGCTCCCATCATGCCCACTGTTATAGCTTATACAAGTGCATGATGGGAGTTGTAGTTTCCCAACAGTTGGAGGGCCGCAGTTTGACACCCCTGAATGTGAAATCACTGTATGAAATATAACATATATATAAGGTTGCTATATTTCTTATCCCTGTTCTGGGACATCTCTTGTGTGTATTACTTGTGATGATCCTGAGATAATTATATCTGTGATATCACTGTAATTAGTTGTGACACTGCTGTTTAACCTTCCTGTGTTGTAACATCCCTGTTTTATCATTCATGTTCTATCACATCAGTGTGCACATTTTTTTACAATATTATGACAATACAATTGCTTTCCTATGTCTGCATTATCTATGTGATATAGATAATCCTCCTGCCTTGTACTGTAACATAGCTATTTCTATTGTGCCTATGCAGAGATACCACTGTTAAGTATTACTGTGCCTAACTTAGGCTTGGTTCACATATGTACCTCCATCGTATGTTCCATCGGGAATGACAGAAAAAATAGCACAGCTAGCAGCACTAATTTTTCCGTCCAAACAAGGACACCCTGGCAGAAAACTGATGGACCCATTGTAATTGAAAGGGTCCATTAAGTGCTGTCGATGTCCGTTGTGAAACGGATCCCTCGTGTCCGTACGGAACATCTGATGGAGATGTGAACCCAGTCTTGTAATGTAACTTATGTTTACATATTATTTAGTCTTAACCATCTTCTGTATAACTGTAAGTGCTTGTCCCTATGGCAAAGGTTTTCAGTCGGTTTTACAGATGGTTTTCGGATTTGAAAACTGTCTGTAAAGCGACTGTCAACCTTTTAAATTGATTTTAATAGAAAATCTGTGCAGTAGTCCACACATTTTTTTACACGGCCGGAGTTCCAAAAGACTTAGAACATGCTCATTCTTCTGCTCAGTTTTCGGGTAGAACATGAACATGTTGGTGCGGAGAGGGACGGCTTGAATCCACAAACCGCAGACAAAAGCCGTCCTCCTATTTGCCAAAAAAAGACCAAATACCGGTCGAAAATCCAACGAGTATTTGGTCTTTGCCATGTGAATGCACCCTAAAAGTTATTTTTAAGCTGAGATACTAAAGTGTGTATAAGTATATGGAATGCAAAGATAGAAAATTGCACCTGGGGACTGGTGAAAGGTTGCTACATAAGTCTACTGTCGTGCAAGAAGATACCAGTCTTATAAACTGCATGTAAAGTTGCAGGTAATGCTTTGCAACAGGATCAAGAAACTTCAAGTTACACCTCAGGATATAATGATTTACAGAACAAAATGTATCAAAATACTGGTACAAATTTGCCAAAGATGGGACCTTTGTGACACTTTTTTCAGTTATCATAACCGATTTGAGTTTTTTTTAAAACAGATGTAAAATGCACCAAAATTATTGAAAAAATGTGCGCAAAATATTGGTTAACATGTAGGTCGCTTATAATGTCGTAGAAAAATTAAGTATGACTCAAATGCCTAGAACTGGGCCAAATATATAATACCACTATTAAATCAGTCCTTCCCATTGTATTACAGGGTAATCAGAAGGTCTTTACCTACCTAGAGATGTACATACACTACCGTTCAAAAGTTTGGGGTCACTAAGAAATATCCTTATTTTTGAAAGAAAAGAAAAGTTTTTTTCAATGAAGCTAACAGTAAATGAATCAGAAATACACTCTATACATTGTTCATGCGGTAAATGACTATTCTAGCTGCAAACGTCTGGTTGTTAATGCAATATCTACATAGGTGTATAGAGGCCTATTTCCAACAACCATCACTCCAGTGTTCTAATTGCTGATTAAAGAAGCTATAAAATGGACCTTCCTTTGAGCTAGTTGAGAATCTGGAGCATTACATTTGTTGGTTTGATTAAACTTGCAAAATGGCCAGAAAAATAGAACTTTCATGTGAAAGTCGACAATCTATTCTTGTGCTGAGAGATGAAGGCTATTCCATGCGAGAAATTGCCAAGAAACTGAAGATTTCCTACAACGATGTGTACTACTCCCTTCAGAGGAGAGCACAAACAGGCTCTATCCAGAGTAGAAAGAGAAGTGGGAGGCCCCGCTGCACAACTGAGCAGCAAGACAAGTACATTAGAGTCTCTAGTTTGAGAAATTGACGCCTCACAGGTCCTCAACTGGCAGCTTCATTAAATAGTACCCGCAAAACGTCACTGTCAACGTCCGGGATGCTGGACTTCAGGGCAGAGTGGCAAAGAAAAAGCCATATCTGAGACTGGCTAATAAAAGGAAAAGATTAATATGGGCTAAAGAACACAGACATTGGACAGAGGAAGATTGCAAAAAGTGTTATGGACAGACGAATCGAAGTTTGAGATGTTTGGATCACACAGAAGAACATTTGTGAGATGCAGAACTGAAAAGATGCTGGAAGAGTGCCTGATGCCATCTGTCAAGCATGGTTGAGGTAATGTGATGGTCTGGGGTTGCTTTGGTGCTGGTAAAGTGGGAGATTTGTACAAGGTAAAAGGGATTTTGAATAAGGAAGGCTATCACTCTATTTTGCCATGCCATCACATCCTGTGGACAGCGCTTGATTGGAGCCAATTTCATCCTGCAACAGGACAATGACCCAAAGCACACCTCCAAATTATGCAAGAACTATTTATGGAAGAAGCAGGCAGCTGGCATTCTGTCTGTAATGGCGTGACCAGCACAGTCACCAGATCTCAACCCCATTGAGCTGTTGTGGGAGCAGCTTGACCATCTGGTATGCAAAAGGTGCTCATCAAGCCAATCCAACTTGTGGGAGGGGCTCCTGGAAGCATGGGGTGAAATTTCTCCAGATTACCTCAGCAAACTAACAGCTAGAATACCAAAGGTCTGCAATGCTGGAATTGCTGCAAATGGAGCATTCTTTGAAGTAGAAAATTATGATTTCAAATAAAAATCATTATTTCTAACCTTGTCAATGTCTGGACTATATTTCTATTCATTTTGCAACTCATTTGATAAATAAAAGTATGAGTTTTCAGGGAAAACACAAACTTGTCTAGGTGACCCCAAACTTTTGAATGGTAGTGTATGTGTACCTTTTTTCACTTTAATCCCTATATGAGCCTCTTAATTCTTACTTTTATTGGTTGGCTATGAATGTACAGTATGAATAAACATCTCCAAAAAGTTAAGACATTTTAAGGCAAGTGACATATTCCTCAGATTATGTTAGTCTGAAGTTTTGTTTGGCTGGCTATCTGTCTTTCTAGAAATCACCAGTAGATAAGGTGTGATCTGTCTTAACTAAGAACAAAAACAATTCCTGTGCCCAACTAATTCATCACTGCTCAGTCACATTCCTCCTTAACACATCCTCCAACAAAATTATGTTGCTCATGCTTATATAAGAAAATGTTAATTTTATACTTAAAGGTTGTTAATCACCAAAGTCTGACTGTTTACATTAGCTTATACAACCTGACTCTTCATTAAACAAGACTACCATGATGCAAATTCGAAAGCCTAAGATTTTTATCCTAAACACAAAAAACTTATGTAAATCACTATATATTAGTGGTTATCACAAGTCCTCTCTGAAAAGAGAAAGTTCCCATGACCATTTCCTATCACCTGAGCTACATGGCACCTTAAAGGGGTTGTTTCACTTTAGAAAATAATGACATATCACTAGGTCCACTTCTGGGACCCGAAGCTATCTCCTAAACGAGTCCCGAAACCTCTCTGTTATGAAAGATGAGGTGCTTGAAACTCTGTCCAGGGGCGTCGCTAGGCTGTTTTATTCGGGGCTTGGGCCCCGAATAAAACCCCCTGTGCCCCGAGTCTACCGGGCTCCAGGCCTTTGCGCTGGGCCTGGAGCACCGTCGGCCTCTTTAGCTGTATGTGCGTCCGCGGGACGCACACACAGCTGAGGGCTTCTGCTGGGCAGAGAGCGAGCGCTCCCTGCCCTGCAGACAGTGTCGGACCCGCAGGTCCGACACAGCGGGGCCGCCGGGTCCTCACAGCGCTGAGGACCCGCCGCGGCCCCGTGCGCCTCAGCCGGCAGCGTCGAGATGATGTGATGTCATCGCGACGCTGCCTCTCCTCGGGCGCACAGTGCTTCATAGGCCGTGCGCCCGAGGAGCTGCCGGAGGAGCGCGGGCTGAAGAGGACGGAGCGCGCTCGCCGGGGGAGTTAAGGTGAGTATGAATGTTGTTATTTTTAACGCGTTTTCCTGCCTCAGTGCCCCTATATACTGCCTGTGCCCCTATATGCCTGCCTGTGGCCCCTATATACTGCCCGTGGCCCCATATACTGCCTGTGGCCCCCATATCCCTGCCTGTGCCCCTATATGCCTGCCTGTGGCCCCCATATACTGCCTGTGGCCCCATCTCCCTGCCTGTGGCCCCCATATACTGCCTGTGGCCCCCATATCCCTGCCTGTGCCCCCATATGCTGCCTGTGCTCCTATAATCCCTGCCTGTGCCCCTATAATGCCTGCCTGTGGCCCCCATATACTGCCCGTGGCCCCCATATCCCTGTCTGTGCCCCTATAATGCCTGCCTGTGGCCCCCATATGCTGCCTGTGGCCCCCATATCCCTCTCTGTGGCCCCCATATGCTGCCTGTGCCCCTATAATGCCTGCCTGTGGCCCCATATTCTGCCTGTGGCCCCCATATCCCTGCCTGTGGCCCACATATTCTGCCTGTGGCCCCCATATCCCTGCCTGTGGCCCCCATATCCCTGCCTGTGGCTCCCATATCCCTGCCTGTGGCCCCCATATCCCTGCCTGTGGCCCCCATATCCCTGCCTGTGGCCCCCATACGCCTGCCTGTGGCCCCCATACGCCTGCCTGTGGCCACCATATGCCTGCCTGTGGCCACCATATGCTGCCTGTGCACCTATATACCTGCCTGTGGCCCCCATATACTGCCTGTGCACCTATATACCTGCCTGTGGCCCCCATATACTGCCTGTGTCCCTATATACCTGCCTGTGGCCCCCATATACTGCCTGTGTCCCTATATACCTGCCTGTGGCCCCCATATACTGCCTGTGTCCCTATATACCTGCCTGTGTCCCTATATACCTGCCTGTGGCCCCCATATACCGCCTCAGTGAGCTTCTATTCTGCCTCAGTGCCCCTATATACCTTCTTGTGGCCCCTATATACTGCCTCAGTGCCCCCATATACTGCCTGTGGCCCCATATACTGCCTCAGTGCCCCTATATACCTGCCTGTGGCCCCATATACTGCCTGTGCCCCCCTATATACTGCCTTTGGCCCCATATACCTGCCTGTGGCCCCTATATACCTGCCTGTGGCCCTATATATCTGCCTGTGGCCCCATATATCTGCCTGTGGTCTCATATACTGCTTCAGTGCCCCTATATACCTAACTGAGGGGACTGCTATACCTATAATTAAGGAGTTGCTGGAAATGTGAGGATTCTAAGATATTTGTGTCCAAATCCTCAGGGACGAGTCTTGGCCGGGAGCAATCAGCATGAAGGTGTGAACTGGATGGAGAAGAAAAGGGAAAGTGAACGACGCTGATCAGAAAAGACGTCTCCGGTGAGTCACTAGATGTAACTGCAAGGTAATCACTTATATGTCTGCAGAGTCTACATACAACTAGTATCTACCACTATATGGTCTCTGTATGGCGGTGGTATATGTAATCAGAGCCTGTGTACAGCTGATGTCACATGTGGGGGTTGCGTTCGGTCAGGGTCTGGCAGGATTATTTGAGCCTTAAGTAGTAATAGTTTGGGGTCTTGGTTTTGTAGGAGGGTTTTAGTAACAATCACTTGTCTGGTAGATTTGCGCCATGTGTAGGTGGATGTTTTGGTGACTGTTTAGGGGTATTGTCATATGAAGGTGAGAAGTTCTGAAAAAGTAAATTTGTCATTGGTGATTTTTACTGTACAGTGACTGCTGAGGAGATGGACGGGATCTGTGTGGGATGTGCAGAAAATTAGTGACAGGAACACAAGGTTTTTCTCTGTAAAAAAAATCCGCAGTTCACAATGAGGCGCGAAAAATGTCGTGTGAACCCAGCCCTACCCAGAAAAACACAAAGGGCCCGAGCCCCGGATGTTTTAGGACCCTAGCAACGCCCCTGACTCTGTCATAAACCTCAATAGGAGTTCCAATTACAGCCATCATTGTCTGAAGTGAGACAACTCCTTTAAAGACAAATGGCCACCATTTACCAAGATTTTAGACAACTTACCTGTGCCAATCATATTTCACAGGGTGCAAAAACATAGGTTTGGCACCTTCGGACCTAGTAGGTTTCATGGAAGTAATGAAACTGAAGGCCACTTTCTCCTCAAGCCATCAGACTAAACATCCCACTAGGGTAATGGACCCTGGAATTTTTTTTTACAAAAACATGCAAGGTGGACACAGAAGTAAGATAAAAAATGAAGTAATACGCAACATGAGTTACAGCTCATCCATCTCACCAGAATTATAAAGAATAGTAAATTTAATGCCACAACAGATTATCTAAAAAAAATTTAAAAAGTGAGCTCTCAATAGTGTGAAAGAGACGTGCATGCAAATTAATTAATTAATCAATGAGTTTATATCCCCAGTGATTTCAGGCACCTCAAGTTTTCACTTCTGGACCACCTCTGAACCGTGGGCTTTTAACTTTACTGGCCATGACTGTCAACTTGTTGCTACTGTGGCTGCTTTTCACTTACTAAGGACATCTTTTAGTCCAAGTATGGCCAAACATGTTGCTGGTGAGATAGTCGTAGATTTTTTGGCCTCCTTAACTCAACTAATTATGTTTTTGGTACAGGTAACTAAGTCTTCACTGAAATTGATCAAAAGTCTAGCACATAGCAGACAGATGTTCTCTCTATGTGTACTATAGACTTTGGTAGCCAGTGGTGTATGCCAATCAGAAGATCACTTCTACCCATTCCATAATGACATGCCAAATCTTTTGTGTTATGTTGCTGTTCAATCTACTTTAATCTATTACATATTGGTCACAATGATGTATCAAAAATACACTAACAATTTATAAAGCATAAATTTCGACTGTAAATATGAGGACAATTAAAGTATGTGTTTTTTCTGTAAATTATTAGTGTAGGGACTCACAAGACATGAGGTCCGTTGACGCCGGTTGCAAGCTTGCGTATTGGGACCCCTGTACCAACTAATAACTCATATTTAAAAAAAAAAAAAATCCAGTATGTCATATTTTTTATCTGCCCACCAGTGTTGGGGAGCGGAAGGTGTCTGTGTTTTGTGTTGGACACCCAGAAAGTGCTGGGCAGCCCGCCTCATCTAATAGTATGGGTATGTGAGTGGTTGTTTTATTGGTATTTTTTCATTTGTGCAATCGCCCCATGCATTATACTGTGGCTTTACTGCATACGATGTGAACAGGTATTAAACTAATGTGCAGTTTTTTATTATCTAATTGTTCCCCTAGCAGTGGGGTATGTGAGCTACTGCTCAGCAATTAGCTGCACCTGTTTATTTTTCCCAGGTAGCATATAGGCCAGAGCTGCCTGCTGCTGGCTTCAGTCTAGTCCAGCCATTGAGCTGTGAATATGCCCCAACAATTAAAGTAGAAAGGAATTAAGATGAACTCCTAGTGCTTTAGATTTAGAGACTATATTGTATATAGTGTATGTTTGATTTCAACTCATATTTGGACTGTTTTGCTCATTAGAATGGTTCACATAGTACTCCACACCTACAGAAGTTGTAAAATGCTCTCATCACAGTGTTCTCCCTATTTTCAGCACTCTGATTTCCATGAGAATGTTTTCTGGTATATGTTTTGAGTTTTTCAATAGCCCATCCACGTGTTGTGTACTGTAAAATCTGAAAACTGTAAAATTTACAATTGGACCCAGCCTTCATTTGCTATCTCATGGTGCCCACATACATTAGGTAGCCTGCTCAGCTGACAGCAATCTCTACTGGCTTTGCAAACCTCAGCGTGCATATTTCAAGGACAGCGGAATGAGTCACATGAAAGAGATGATTCACTCAAAAAGATTTTCAGAAATGCCACGATGTTTGGATTTTCTTGGTTTTAGAATTTAGGCCCTCACCTTTTGCCACAACCTATCTCATATTATCAGATAGGTGACAAGTGTATGGAATGTGTTGATCTGATGGGCGAGACCTCTACTGATCACGTGAACATGGGTCCTTTGTTTGCTTGTTTGAATGGAGCAATGGTTGAGTATGTGCAGTGCTGCTCCATTCAATGTCTATTGGACTGCCAAAAATAGTATAGAACTTGCCTATGTCCAGCATGCAACCTGTGATTGATAGAGATCCCAGTGAGTTGATCTCCACAATCAGATACTTATCACTTATCTGTGATAAGTGTATAGGTGAGGGGTTGTCAATATGGGAAATGAAATGATGGTATACCAACAATTAACTCTGTAATTCACGTAGACTACAATGGAGAGGGCCTCATCAATTCATGGCCACTTTTGCACTGAACTCTATAAAAACTGCAGGAGCCAAGAGTGGCATCAGACATTATATAAAATCCTGTGGATAGGCTATAAATTAATAAATTAAGATGAAAATAACCCTGTTTAGTGCTGCAACTGCTTCATAATTTTACCTTGATCAGCAACGCTCCTATCTGCCCTCTAAGTGGAAAAATAGATCTCCCTTGTGCAAGAAACCTGAAGAGATCTCAGTCCATTTGCTCTTATTGTTCAGTTCCCTGAGGTTAGACCCCCAATTATAATGTTATTGCATATACTAGTGATATGCTATAACATTGTAACATATGTATATCCTTTATATTAGGGACAACATCAAACAATGATGTGTCTTGTCTCATTACTCCATTGAACTCAAAAATAGCCGATATTGCTCATTAGTTAACTAAACCTAATAAGGCAAAAGGTTTGTATGGGAATAACTACCGGTATTTAATTAATTTCAATCATAGCTTAAATCTTTTTGATTGATTTTCCTATAGTTACCCAAATCAGAGAAAAGTTTCATTTTAGCCAGACAACTAATGAATAAATGAAAGACCAGCTGGAGACATAATCTGCACCTGTTTTTGGAGAGATACATAAGTACTCAATTCCCACTGGTTAAATGACCAGTCCTTGATCATGCTTTATGGGTAAAAGCCAATCTTTAGTTGGCTGTCTTCAGCAAAAAAAAAATGTTCACTTACCTGGAGCTTGCATTACACAAAATTGTTAAAATGTTAATACTTTCTATTATCTTAATTGAATTCCAAATATAATACTAGAAGGGAAGACAGCAAGTAAAGAAAAAGCTAATGAGAAATGTAAAGAACAGCTTATTTAATTGCCTTGGAATATGATGCTGTTCACAAGAGAAGTAAATGAAGACCACTCACACTCCACAGGGAATTCTGTGTCATCACTTTGGAAGGATCACAGGAAACTCAGTGATATACTTTATTTACCTTCCTGACTAGTCAGAGAAGAATTACTTGTAGAATGAGGAAAAAGGTCATTAACCAGTGGTATAAAAGGATACAATATACAGCTGCACTAAATGATGCATCATAACTACCCCATTGCTCGTGAAAAGTATGACGATAATGCTCAAAATTAAATTTACTGAAAATTTTATTTAAATAGCACAAAACTATCTAAAGAATATACAAAGATCATTGAATTCATAAAATAAAGATAATCCAAAACAATCCTGAATTCTTAAACCCCCATTGACCAGGCCTGAAAAAACCTTATTGAACAGCTAAACTTTTTCCATTTTTGCCTCTCTGTTTATGAAGCCAAAATATTATTTTTATTTCTTCAGAGACCTGACTGTATGAGACTTTATTATATGCAGGGAAACTGTACTTTTGTTTAAGTAAACATAAATTTGTTTGTAATTTATAAAAAAGAAATGCATTACTAATACTTTTTTGCCATTTTTTATTACTTTTTTAGCATTTCTCACATTAAATAACCAGTAAAATACATTTTTTCAAATTATTTTTGTCATATGTGTTTACTTTGCTTTCTTATAATGTATGCACTATAAAGCTTATTTTATATTAAACATTCGCTCATTTCTTTTTTGTTTTACATTCATAATATACTACCCTGTATGCTAATTCTCTCTGTCACTCTGACAAAGGCTACTTTAAGTCAATATTTAGTTTTAATACATAATTCTATGAAGATAGGTAGGGAGCTTCCCATAATAATCACAGAAAAAACAAATTAACCCACAATAAAGCTTTATTGGGGGTTAATTAGTTTTTTCTGTGAGTATTGTTCGGGGTTGTGGGTTATTTTCAGGGTTGAGCAATTTAGTTTTACATCCTACTATTACCCTGCCTTGTACTTTTACTAGTACCCTATACAGGCTAGCCGCCCAGAAAAAGGCGACCCTGTATAATTCAATTTGGGAAGCCCTATATCAGCCCTAATTACAATAAAGTGTTACTCCCAGACGTGTTTACTCTGGCTGTTATGCCAGAATCTTCAGTGGGATACCACCTGGACCAATAGACAAAACACAAAAAACAGGCGCAAAATAAAAGTGAATTAAGTTATTTATGGACTGTCTAATAACGGGGTATGTCCCAAAGGATTGGCGCATAGCAAATGTGGTGCCAATATTCAAAAAGGGGTCAAAAAGTGATCCAGGAAACTATAGGCCAGTAAGCTTAACCTCTGTAGTAGGTAAAATGTTTGAAGGTTTTCTCAGAGATGCTATCCTGGAGTATCTCACTGAAAATAAATGTATAACGCCGTTCCAGCATGGGTTTATGAAGGATCGGTCCTGTCAGACTAATCTCATCAGCTTCTATGAGGAAGTCAGTGCTAGACTGGATCGGGGTGAGGCACTGGATGTCATATATCTAGATTTTTTCTAAAGCATTTGATACGGTGCCACATAAAAGGTTGGTAAATAAAATGAGAATTCTTGGACTGGGGGAAAATGTATGCAAGTGGGTAAGGAACTGGCTCACTAATAGAAAACAAAGGGTAGTAATTAACGGTACATACTCTGACTGGATCGCTGTTACTAGTGGGGTACCACAAGGGTCAGTATTGGGCCCTATCCTCTTTAACATTTTCATTAATGATCTTACACAGGGATTACACAGTAGAATATCGATCTTTGCAGACGATACTAAGCTCTGTAAAGTAATCAACACAATAGAGGATAATGTGTTATTACAAAGGGATCTGGATAAGTTGGAGGCCTGGGCAGGGAAATGGCAGATGAGGTTTAACACTGATAAATGCAAGGTTATGCACATGGGGAAGAGAAATCCATTACATGATTACATGTTAAATGGAAAAACACTGGATAAAAGTGACATGGAGAAGGACTTGGGAATCCTGGTGGACAGTAAACTTAATTGTAGCAGCCAGTGTCAGGCAGCAGCTGCCAAAGCAAATAGGATCATGGGGTGCATTAAAAGGGGCATAGATGCACATGATGAGAACATTATTCTCCCATTATACAAGTCACTGGTTAGACCACACATGGAATATTGTGTACAGTTTTGGGCACCAGTGCACAGGAAAGACATTGTAGAGCTTGAACAGGTACAAAGGCGGGCAACAAAAATAATAAAAGGACTGGGTGGACTACAGTACCCAGAAAGATTGACAAGATTGGGGTTATTTAGTTTAGAGAAAAGAAGGCTTCGGGGGGACATAATAAATATGTTTAAATACATCAAAGGTCAATATAGAGATCTCTCCCAAGATTTATTTATACCCAGGACTGTATCTAGAACAAGGGGGCATCCTCTACGTCTTGAGGAACGAAAGTTTCTACATAAACATCGAAAGGGATTCTTTACTGTAAGAGCAGTGAGACTATGGAATTCTCTGCCAGAGGGACTTGTCATGGTGAATTCAATAACAGAGTTCAAAAATGGTTTAGATGCATTTCTGGAGCGTAATAATATAACAAGTTATAGTGACTAGGATTCAGGAGAGGGGTCATTGATCCAGGGATTTTTCTGATTGCCAGATTGGAGTCGGGAGGAATTTTTCCCTAAAAATGAGGACAATTGGCTTCTACCTCATTGGGGGTTTTTGCCTTCCTCTGGATCAACACCTTAGCACAAAAGGCTGAACTAGATGGACGTCTTGTCTTTTTTTAGCCTTACAAACTATGAAACTAAGTTAAATGTCTTTCTTGCATATGGCAAGACATGAGAGTTCAGGAAAACATTTAGTTTGCATGAACAGCAGGCATAGCAAGCTGATAACCCTAGGGTCGTTCCTAGGTCCCCAAGACCGATTGCAGAGGGTTTCCAGTAACCAAATCAGACTTTCGAACGTGCCATGGTTACAAAATGCCAAAAGATGATGGGCAGTCATTAACGGATACAATGGTCTGTGCTCAGAAATACCACCACAGTCATCCTCTATTAACATGCAGACCTAGTTATCTGCATTGTTAGGTACGTAATATGGTTGAAAAAAGACATATGTCCATCAAGTTCAACCATGAGGAAAGATGTGGATGAAGGGAGTAGGATAGGGAATTTTTATGCTTTGTTTCCCCCTACTAGTGCAGACTTTGGAACCCGTAAGGCGAGAACCAATCTGCCCTAAAGGAATATTTCATTCCTGATCCCACAATTGCCACCAGACTGGAACTAGATGTTTTATATGGCTATATAAGTATTCAAATTATTTAGTTGCAAATAGTTATTTAAGCGTTTCTTGAAACCCTCAACTGTTCCTGCTGTGTCCAGTTCCTCAAGCAGGCTATTCCACAGATTCACAGGTAAATAAGGCTTTTCTCCTCTGGAGATTGAATCCTTTTTCCTCCAGATGGAGGGAGTGCCCCTTGTCTTTTGAGGGGGTTTTACATGAAATAGCTTTTCACCATACTTTTTATACATAGATCTATGTGTTCAGTATAATACTCAAAGAACTTATAAAGGCCCACCTTTTATCCATACAGGTCCTTTTTTTAAGTCCAATAGTCTTTTAACGGTAATGGAATATTTAGGGGGACATGTATGAAAACTGTCTAGGTCTAAGATTTTCTTTATTGCTCATAGCAACCAATCAGAGTTCCTCTTTCTTTTCATATAGTGCTCTGAAAAAATGAAAGGGGAGCTCTAATTGGTTGCTATAGGCAACAAAGAAAGTCTTAGACCTGGACAGTTTTTATACATGTCCATCTTAGTGATTAGTGAGGTTGTCCTCTTCTAGACCTTTGGGGGCTATAAAGTATTAGGTGTACATTATTGTGTCAGAGCTTGGATAATCCTCTAGTACTCTAATAGGCCAGTTTGAACCTGTATGTAGTCCCCAATTAATCATAAAAGTTCTTCCCAGTTAAACATCATAGTATAAATAGTATAACATTTCCACAACAACACATTTCCCTATAGGCATAGACATTTTAGCTGCTTTATTGGTCAGGCATCTAAACTCAACAGGAGACATCCTTGTCAGACAGGAGACAGAGCAAGTCAAGTCCTTTAAGTTCCTGGGTCTTCACACAACAAACACACACAGCTGGAGTCTAAACACTGTGACCATTGTGAAAGCTAATTACTTTACATCTTAAAGAAATTCAGAGAGCACACACACATTTTCAATACATTCTGCAGACATGGATATTCAACATTAATAACTCTTACATGGTAGTAGCACTCACCATTTAAAATGATCAACATTATCTTAGTAACAATATATTCAAGCACTGCCCATAACAAGACATAGGTGACTGATTGAGATACAGACAAGTAGCAGTAGATTTAATGTGCAGGTTTTTGTAAACTCCAATTCATTCAATTGAAAAGTAACTTTAGAAGCCATATTTCCACTCAAAATGGGGTACAGAGTCCCATCCTTTTCAGCAGGGCCAGGACAAGTAGGATGCATGGAGCAGGCCCCTGAACTGAGCCCACTCCAAACACTCCAGCCAGTGCCTGCCGTCAGGCCCTGGGAATGGAGGTAATTCTGATCCTGGCAGTTTAACTAATTGGATGCCATAGTTAATAAACCCATAAAACCTCTGCTAGCAGTTCTGCAGGAGGGGGCATCCCCTACCATTTTCCAATTGGCTCCTCCATAATGCAACTACAGGGTGCTGACCAGCTAATAAAGGCCTCCAAGCCAGCGATTTTATTGCCCCTATTGTACCCTGTCAAATGTCATAGGCAGGGTGTAATAAGAGATCTGTAACTGCAAACTATTCTG
Source organism: Phyllomedusa bahiana (assembly GCA_025379985.1). Taxonomy (NCBI): domain Eukaryota; kingdom Metazoa; phylum Chordata; class Amphibia; order Anura; family Hylidae; genus Phyllomedusa; species Phyllomedusa bahiana. The sequence goes on along the minus strand of JAODAL010004939.1, from coordinate 48,685 downwards.
CTATGCATTAGTATTGAAGAATAGTGTACAAGTAATCACACCCTAGTGGCATGAAAATAATCTAAAAAATTTTTTTTTAAGTTAAAATAAAGATTTTAAAAAGTTGAAACCGAAGATTTTAAAAGTTTAAAAAAATGTAAAAAAATTAAACATAATTGGTATTACCACATCCGTATAAATCAAAATTTTTATTATACTACCTCATAATTGTAGGGGGAGAGGAGGTTGGTTGCTTTGTCGCCCCAAAAAGTGTAAATGAAAAGTCGAATGGTACCGATGAAACCACATCAGTCTACAAAAAAAAGGCCCTCACACAGGTCTGCTGGCAGAAAATAAAAGTTATTGCTTTGAAAAATCATTGCTGCATAGCAAATAATAATAATAAAAAATCTGGATCCTACTAACCGACAAAATAAATGTAACATTTATTCACACGGCGTATTTGCAGGGCGTACGTCCGGATCACGCTCTGTAAATACGGTGAAATCACACCACTCATTATGAATGTCAGCAGGAGCACTTTAGAAGCAGCAGGTGTACATCGGTGCGCACAGTACACAACACGATACTTCTGCAAGACACTGTGTGAACATACACTAATGCTCAGCTGACATTTTTAGTAATATGTTCTAAGAAAAGATGCTGCAGATTTTTGTTTTACAGGGAAAAGGGCTATTTACTAGAATATACACGTCAGGAGATTTCACAGGTCCTCTTTTTTAACAGGTCCCATATTGTGTCTATGGTGTCCTGTCCTACATATTTGGGTGGACATATTAGAATGAACATCAGTGACTTATTATATTCCCATCCCAATCGCTGGCCTACTCTTGTTGCTTACAAACAGAATTAAACTATTTGAAGATATACTTCCCCAAATACCCTTTACAATTTTACTTTGCAGATTGTGTTTCAATGTTATGACATTTACAACTCTTTGGCACTGATTGTTCAAGCCACTGAGGTATAACAAACTCCTACCATAATGATCTGGGTAGTGATGTGGAAACCACAAAGTTTGCAAAAAACAATATTTATTAAAATAACAATTTAAATTGCATATACTGAGCACCTGACACCCATTAACCCAATAAGCAGGACTAGACATTTATTGTAGTAACAAGAAAAACAGCATTCATATGCGATGGAGAGGAAGCAAAATGAAAATTTTTTAAATTGAAGACTGTTCTCTTAAGCTTTTCTATCTATGAAAACCTAGGATATGCCATCAAAGTCTGTTAGATGCAGGTCCCACGTAAGTTTTGGCTCATTATGGAGAGCAGACCACACTTGTGCACAACTCTCCATTCTGTTCTAGGTGACTTCCGGCACTCAGCTGTACTTGGTGAGCTTTCTTATGATAGAAAAAACTTTTCCAGACGCTTGATAGACTATCCAGCTTTGGTTAATATATGTAATGTTTCTGTGTATTTACAGGTTACCCCTCTGGACTACTTTGGATTCAGTAGACTACATCACATCAGCTTTGGATTTATTTTTTAATGAAATGGTTAAAGAGGGTTGTTTATGCTTAGTGTTGGCTTTTTTTTCCCATTCAATCTCTGTGTTAGAAATGAAGGCATCTGAGAGATGCTTCTTCATTACTAATGTTTGGGTTTGATATCAGCCAGCGGCGATTTTTGTCACCACATGGCTGACACTAACCCTCTGTCACTATTAACCCATTACCAAACTCACCAGAGATACTGGGAAGTCTATAGGATCAGCCCACGGACAGCAAAGAACGGCACTGGCTGACACCAAGCCCCAGTGCTAGTAACGGAGAGGCATCTCCATTACTAGGATCAGAATTAAATGGTAAGAAAAATACGATACAACACGCCCTGAAGATCATGACTATGGCTGATCTTCTGGAGGGTGCAAGGGATGGAGTTCAGGCCGCACAATATGATTCTGAGGGGTACAAACCACAGCAGCAGCACAATCTCCAGGGGGATCGTCCTTTGTACCCCCAAGGAGATTGTGCCTGTAAACTGGGACTTGAACCCACTCTTCCGTCTCTCTCCCACCATTGTGTTATGTGGCCTAGTGCCAACACAAAATACAACTCCCACCTATCACTCAATAACTCCCACCACCTCCACCTATCACCCCATAGCCCCCTCACCCCCAATTTTCACCCTATAACTTTCTTCCTGCCTGCAGCAGCTTTACTTTCCAGTTCTAATCAATAAATGCAACATCTTCCCAATGCAACAACTATAAAAGAACCTCCAGCTACCATGTACCTTTTATAAGATCAGTGTCTCCTTATGTACCAGAGAGGCCTTTAAGCCTTCTCAGGCTCCAGTGCACAGTAGGGACTTCTACTTCTGCACCCCTTATCACTACGCCCGTGTTTTCAGCATACAGTATCTCACAAAAGTGAGTAAACCACAAACATTTTGTAAATATGGTATTATATATTTTCATGGGACAACACTGAAGATATGCCACATTGATACAATTTAAACTATTCAGGGTACAGCTTGCATAATAGTGTAAATTTGGTGTGCCCTCAAAATAACTAAACACACCTTTCTAATCGCTCCTTCAGTGTCTCATTTTCCGGTTCTATCTCCTCTCCTCTTCCTCTTGCTGTTGGGGTTCCACAGGGATCTTTTCTCGGTCCTCTCCTCTTTTCTATCTACACAGCACCAACTGGAAAAAACCATCAGCAGATTTGGCTTCCAGTACCATCTCGGATGACACTCAACTATACACCTCACTCCCGCTCTGCTACAAAACACCAGTGACTGTCTATCTGCTGTCTCTGACATCATGTCCTACCTGTATATTAAACTAAACCTTACTAAAACGGAACTTCTAGTCATCCCACCATCTACTAACCGACCTTACCCTGCCCTTTCTGTCTCAGTGTGTGGCACCACCATAACTCCTAGGCAGCAGGCCAGCTGTCATGGGGTTATACTTAATTCCGATTTGTCTTTCATCCCCTATATCCAGTCCCTTGCCCGATCCAGTCACCTGCACCTCAAGAACATCTCCAGAATCCGTATTTTCTCACTGTGGAAACAACTCAAACTCTCATTGTTACTCTTATTCATTCTCGTCTCGACTACTGTAACTTCTTGCTTATCGGTCTCCTTCTCTGCAAACTCTCCCCTCTCCAATCTGTCCTAAATGCAGCAGCCAGGCTTGTCTTTCTTTCCAGCCGCTATACTACTGCCTCTACCCTGTGTCAGTCACTGCACTGGTTGCCCATTCAGTATAGAATACAACATATACTCATCACCCTCACCCATAAACCTCTCCACAGCGTTGCTCCTCCCTACATCTCCTCCTCATCTCTGTCTACCACCCTAACCGGTCTCTCCGCTCAGCGGATGATATCAAATTACATTCCTCAATCATCCGAACCTCCCATGCACGTCTCCAAGACTTCACACATGCAGCACCAGTTCTCTGGAATATGCTACCGCGGGCGATCAGGCACACTCAGAACTCTCATAGCTTTAAGAGGGCCCTGAGAATACATCTTCTCACTCTGGCCTACCAGAATCCCTAATGGCTATCCCCCTCCCCCTCACTACCTAGCGCACTTAACTGTATATAGATGTACTGTCTGGGTGGCAAATCCATGCAAATTCTACATAAAACAACCCCAGATTTATGTCACATGGCTGGACCATTGTAAATCTAGCACTTCTTACCCTTTGTCTCACCCATACACCCTTATAGATTGTAAGCTCTTGCGAGCAGGGCCCTCACACCTTGTTTCTCATCTGTAAGTAGCTGTTCATTGTGCAATGTATGTCTTTTTTGTCTGTACCTACACCCTCCAAATTGTAAAGTGCAGCGGAATATGTTGGCGCTATATGAATAAAGATTATTATTATTATTAACACACAGTCATTAATGTCTAAACCGCTGGCAACAAAAGTGAGTACACCCCTAAGTAAAAATGGACAAATTGTGCCCAATTTGCTATTTTATCTCCATGTGACTTGTTAGTTTTACAAGGTCTCAGATGTGAATGGGGAGCAGGTGTGTTAAATTTGGTGTTATCACTCTCAAACTCTCTCATACTGGTCACTGGAAGTTCAACATGGCACCTCATGGCAAAAACACACTGAAGATTTGAAAAAAAAAAAAAAGAATTATTGCTCTACATAAATATGGCCTAGGCTATGAGAAGATTGGCAACACCCTGAGTTCCAACCTGGTGCCCAAGACAATATAGAGGAAAGGGTTGGCAAGACCCTGTAAACATGGAGTACGGGACAACAACGTGATGCATAAACAAACATGTTTATTATACAATCAGGTGGATATTGCGGAGGATAAGACACTCTTCTTGCCTACTGGACCTCCCAGAGCTTATTCATGCAGCCCACTACCACCAGCTACTCAGCCTATTCCTCTTGGACCACTGGGGCTGCCTTCCCTTGGACTCGCTTCCTCTACCTGCCAGAGTCGGACTTAATGTTATTAGCATTATCCTATACTGTGCCATCTACTCTCCTGAACCTTTAATATATATTCTTAGATGTTACTTGACAAAGGCTCTTTAGCCAAAACATTGATATTTGACATCAAAAATCAATATTTATGACATTTGTTTCATTCTATACTTATGCAGTATTCTGAACCAATTGTTATATATTATGCATCTCCCCACAGTAATATACTACCTTATCCTCCACAATATCCTCCACAATATATGTTCATGCATCACATTGGTATACTGTGGATTACCTTACTTTGGTAGCCAAGACCATATAGCAATTTAACAAGACAGGTTTCACTCAGAACAGGCCTCGCCATAATCATAGTTGAGTGCTTGTGTTCAGCGTCATATCCATAGATTGTCTTTTCAAAATAGACTTATGACTGCTGCCCCCATTGCTGAAAAAGTTAAAGGGGCGAGGGGTCAACTTGTCATTGCTCAGACCATACACCGTACACTGTATCAAATTGGTCTGCATGGCTGTCACCCCCAAAGAAAGCCTCTAGTAAAGATGATGCACAAGGCAGCCCGCAAAAAGTCAAGACAAGCAGACTAAGGACATGGATTGCTAGACCCATGTCCTGTGGTCTGATGAGACCAAGATAAACTTATTTGGCTCAGATGGTGTCAAGCATGTGTGGCAGCAACTAGGTGAGGAGTACAAAGACAAATGTGTCTTGCCTGCAGTCAAGCATGGTGGTGGGAGCGTCATGGCTTGGGGCTGCATGAGTGCTGCCAGCTGTGGGGAGTACAGTTCATTGATGGAAACATAAATGACAATATACTGAAGCAGAACATGATTCCCTCCCTTCTGGGTTGCAGGGCAGTATTCCAACATAATAACAACCGCAAACAAACCTCCAAGACAACCACTGCCTTGCTAAAGAAAATGAGGGACTGGCTAAGCATGTCTCCAGATCTTATCCCTATTGAGCATCTGGAAGGTGGAGGAGTGCAAGGGCTCTAACATCTACCAGCTCTGTGATGTCATCATGGAGGAGTGGAAAAGGATTCCAGTGGCAACTTGGCAAGCTCTAGTGAACTTAATGACCAAGAGAGTTAAGGCAGAGCTGGAAAATAATGGCGGTCACACAAAATATTGATACATAGGAAACAATTTGTCCATTTTCATTTAGGGCTGTACTCACTTTTGTTGCCATTGGTTTACACATTGACAGCTGTGTGTTGAGTTATTTTGAGGGCACCAAATTTACACTGTTAAACAAGCTGTACACTGACTACTTTACATTGTATCAATGTGTCATATCTTCTATGCTGTCCCATTAAAAGATACAATACAATATAAAAAAAAAGAGAGAAAGGTGTACTCACTTTTGAGAGATACTGTATATTTACTAAACATTAAACTACTTATTTAAAAACTAATAAACATTTTCAAAATGTTAACTATCAATTATGATATTAGATAGTGGCTGGCCATTGAGAACTAATGCACAAACATCATATATTACGTGATCTTCAAAGCTGATATCCTGGTTTAACTACTGCCAGGATAAAGTAAACAGAGGAAAAAGTGAGCAAATTTCCAGGACTTACATAACTTTAATAGATGAGGTGATTCCTGCTCATATAGCCAGATGCATGCCGACACTGCAATGTATAACAATCTCATACAACTACACTGCATGCTGACAAAGCAGCCATTTTATTACTAACATACACACTTTCCCACTACAAGGTATTCCAATAAATTCTAGACCATGTGTGTATTTATTATTTTTGTTATTACAAACTGTTTGCTAAGTTTTTCCAATATAGAGGTCAAATTTGGGATCTTTTTTTTTTAATAGTGCATTAGCTGTAACATTAAAAGTGTTAAGCTTTTAGCAGCAACTTTACAAGAAGTAATTTAAAAATCCATATTATTATTTTCGGTGGGACGGTTCCAATTACGCATGTAGCTGTTTACATTAAGTGACAGCTCTGCAGTTACTTGGTTTCTATTTTAAACAAGTCGTGTTTAAAGGCACTTAGTGAAAAGGAATATATGACAGCTATAGATAAATGGTGGACCACTGGCAAAAGGTGGGCGACTGTAAATGAAAGGAAGGGGGATTAAAAGCATTACTCTGGAAACAAGAGATGCTGGAAGAAAATGACATTTTATGTACAACTAGTTTGACAAAAAAAGCTAGGGACTGAGGGGATGTTTCCTGAGTCTTTTTGACATGGCTGGTGTTGTATTAAGTTCAACTGAATACTGAGAGCTCAGAATTAACCTCTACTTAGTCCTTACTAGATACAGACTTCTGTTGCTAGTTGTCTTTGCCAACCAATAGATGACACAGTATCCATTTGTAGTCTGTTACTTAAGAGTGACCAACAGAATATTAAACACTTTGGAAAGTCTAAGAATTTTTTTTCTTTCATGCTGAATAATTAGCGGGATATCCCTATCTGGTTTGTCCCCTTTCTGGCCTGAGTCTATGCCGGCTGCAGAGAATGGAGAGGTGGTTTCACAAGCACGATTCTCTCCGTTTACCACTATGGGAATTCTACACACATTTAGGGTGCGTTCCCACGGCAGAGGACAAATACCGGCCGGTATTAGTTTTTTTTTGGGACGGCCGCGGGAGGGGGGGGGGGCGGCCTTTTTCCGCGATGAGTGGAGAAAAGTCCTCCCCCTTCAAAACCACAGATTCCGTCCGAAAACCGGACAGAAAATTGTGCTTGTAGAATGTTTTGCGGGCGGACCGCGGGCGGAAAACCCGTGCAGTGGGGACTGCTGCACGGGTTTTCCATAGAACACCATTGTGCTCATTTCCGGCGGTTTGCAAAACCGCAAACCGTCTGGAAAAAAACAGCCGAAAACCCGTGCAGTGGGGACATGCCCTTAGTTGCCTGCGCGCAGTACTTCCAATGGGGTGAACAGAGTGTGCTATGCATATGGCATTATAAATAATTCTGGGGCACCTCTAAGAAAACAAACAAATACACCTACAAATGTATATTTAAGACAAATGCCTCTAGACCATATAATGAAACCACTAAATGGAGGACTTAATGGTCGTAAAACTTAACTTTTAATACAAATGATACTTAAAATTGTGTATAGCACAGCACTAACAAATATGTGTTACAAATAATATATATCTGACAAAAGAAATACCACATTAAAAAAAAGGGGGATGGGGGGGGGGACCGCACCAATATTAAAATAAAGAGGGACCGCACCGTAGTATCCCTAGTTGGCCCTAATGGCAAGAGCTAAAGATAACCCTAGCCTAACCACAAATACAGGAAAAAAAACGCCCCGATAAGGGCGATCCTGTCAGGAACCTGACCCTATCAAGAAAGCTATACCTAAATAAATGCTAAAAGACCAATCCCATGTTTCGATCCTTCCAACAATACATATGGATCACATCAGGAGACAGTTTGGAAGAATATGGACCAAAAGGAAGAAAATTATAATGGCTATAAGCAACAAATAAATAAGGAACAGGAACGCCAACGTAATGGCTACTTACATATGTCCGGGGCAAATGTATAATGTGAATACAGAAATGTATATAGTCCACCTGGACATAAAATGGTTACCCAATGTAAAGTAGTTGTTCTGTAAGGACGTCCCTCACTCGGTGCGAGTGCACCAGCATCGGCTGGTATAATGAGATGGGCCAACTAGGGATACTACGGTGTGGTCCCCCTTTATTGTAATATAGGTGCGGTCCCCCCCCCCCTCCTTTTTTATTGTGGTATTTCTTTTGTCAGATATATATTATTTGTAACACATATTTGTTAGTGCTGTGCTATACACAATTTTAAGTATCATTTGTATTAAAAGTTAAGTTTTACGACCAATTAGGGGTAAGGTTGTTATGGTGTTTTAGGGTTTAACTTACCTTATAGCATCATTCCCAGTCCTGTGTCGCTATCACTTCCGGATAGATGTTTGTTTTAGTTTTCCCACAACATAAGGGGTAATATAGGGAAACTGAAAATGCTGTTGGATATTATGTTTGGTGTCATAATGGAAGTAACACCGTGCTGGGAGTAATGTGGGACCAGGAGCAACACTGGAAGCGAAGGTGGCCCCCAAAACACCATAAAAGCATTAGGGATATGGTAAGAGAAAAAATTGGGGTTCGGGACACTGAATTTTTTCGGTGGACCCGAAAAAAATGGACCTTTTACAACATTACTATCTAAGACTTATTTTGACTATGTGTACACTAGTTGTATCCTACTGTCACCCAGTGTGTTCAGAAATAATGACAACAAATGACAGAGGTGAGAAAATATGGATTTGTTAGAGACTGGTGAAAATGTTATGCTTTTCCAGCACTTTTATACATTCTGCGGCATGGCATTTTTGCTATGATTTGCTATGATTTGGGGGTGGAAGTAACAATAGTTTCAAGTAATGGAAAATATAACCATGCAAATTAAACTTCACATATAGTTCTTTATATATAAAGGTAGATTGTAAGTTGAGCTACACTGTAAACTTAACAGGGTTTACACACCACAATGATTAGCTTTTAACATATGGGGAAAGGTAAATGAAGACTATTACCAAAGACCTTGCTGTTTAGATTTTGCATTGTATAGAAGATAGCAGTAGATAAAATCTCCTTTAACATATACTTTCCCTTAACTGTACAAGAGAAATGAAAAAAAAAAACAGTGGTGACTCCTCTACTGTAATAAGTTTAGATGATAAGAACAATATAACACAGTGTAATAAACTGCTCACCTTATGGGTTTGTGCTATAATTTCCCTTATCTGATTGCTCCGGCTGACCCCTCCGACCACAGTGAGTCACTCACTACTGATATCTCTCTCACAGAAGCCTGTTTATTTAAGTAAATGACAAATTTTAACCCTTACAGCTCTGTAGCCTTGTGCACTATACATTATAAACCTCTTGCACCCGTCATTGTAAAAGGAATAGCCAGGTGCAACAGAGCTGACATGCCAATGTTTTGATTTTGTTTTATTCTGGAAGTAAAAGAGATTTTATTTACTGCTAGTGTACACGTTTCCCTCTCTACTCTGTCCTCTCTAATTGCTCCAAGCTGCTGTCCTTGGTGAGTTACTTCCTGCTGAGTCTTATCTCTAGTACAAGAGTTTGTTTATCTAAGTTAGTGACAAGTTTTAACCCTTAAAATCTCTGTAACCTTGTGCACTACAGATTATAAACCTCCTGTATGCATGCCACATTAACAGAAATAGCTAGAAACAGCAAAGCTGATATACCAATCACTGCTATAGAACCACCCACAGCCTAGCCAGGAAGTGCGAGCCTGAATCTTGCTGTGGGTCTGTAAAACTGCATGGTGAGAAAACCTCTTTAAATACATGAGAGGAGCATAGTATTATAGCCATTTCTATCCACATGTGTTAGTAGGACTATTAGGGTCTGTACAGGGGTGTAACTAAACTTCTTAGGGACCAATAGTAAAATGAGATAAGCCCAAATAATACTGCAAGATACCAGAAAGCTTCTAATTTATTATTCCCTCCAAAAAGTACAAAATGGTTGTAACCAAGTGTGCCCTCTAAAACTCTCAACTGATTTATCTGCTATTGCTATATTTAAAGCGGTTGTCTCACTACATTGATACGTCCTGTTTTCTTAGTTTCACTTTGAATTCAGGGGTGTGTTTATTGGCTTCCACTAGGCTGCAGTAGATGCCAGGTCTGTAGCTATAGCAACCAGTGCTGGCAGCCTATTAGGAGAGATCAAACAGGTCTGTAGCTATAGCGACCTTCGGAGCTGATGCAGCCCATATGAGAGGGGTTATCTAGGTATAGGTAGGACACTGTTAATAAACATATATTGCAAGTGACTTGTTTTTGCAAGATCTCTCACAGAAACAGCCATCCTTGTAGTGAGACAACCCCTTTAAGCCCATGGATCTGTAGTGGATGCTACAGTTCCCATAGAGTTTATGTAACTCAGGTGGAAAAGTCCATTACAATTTACAAACACAATGTAAGGAAAACTTTTAGAGCATTCTGGGGCCATAAATGTCTTCCTACAGTTCAGTGCAAACTAAAAGCTTTTTAAGAAAATGCACATTAGTATGTGTTGTGATAAAGAATAGAAATTACAAGCCTGACCATACACACAAACAAGGGGAAGTGGAGTTCATGTGGAGAAGTCCAAGCCAAGACTGGAAATAGATATGTAGACAGGAATGTATACTATATGCAACAAACAGTATATAAAGGGTTAGAGACTCGCATATCAATAAACTAAGCTTAAAGGGGTATAGGAACCCATAGTGTATGAGTTACAGACTATATTTCAATTAACATAGTATGTAGGAGTTTCGGACCCTTGATTGTAATAAACAGTATACAGTAGGAGATAAAGACAATGTATCATAATATGCAATGTATGCAGGGGTTTTGGATTATTTATTATAATAAAAAATAGTATACAGTAAGAGCTACATCACCTCCATCACAAAATACTACACATGTAGGAGTTTCAGACCGCTGATTATAATAAATACCTCCACCACAATATACAGGGTATGTAGGGGTTTTGGACCCTAGATTGTAATAAATACTATACAATAGGACATAGAGACCCTGTATCACAATATACAGTGAATATAGAAGTTATACTATTATAATAAATAGTATACTGTATAAAATAGGGATCTACTATTATAATAAACAGTGTACAGTAGGTATTGAGCCTCTCCATTATTATACAGTGATTATACGGTGTATGTAGGAGTTAGATACACTGTATTACAACAAGCTCTGCATGTAGCAGAGTCCATCTATCACAATATACAGTGGGGCAGATTTATCAATTTTACTTTTAGACAGTGTAAAGTTAGACTAGACAGTCTTACAATGCGCCACATTTATCATAGTGTTGATAAATCTGGAGCAGGTTACAACTGTCCAGTCTAACTTTGTACCACAATTAAGTTGGCTTACTTTCATGCCAGAAACTGCGCCAAAATTCGGGCGTACTTTTTGTTGCATTTGAGCCACACCTCCTTCCCTGTGATGCCACGCCCCTTCTATGAGGCCACACCCCTTTGTCGGGTGAGGCGCAGAAGTGTCTGAAACTGTCTAAAACACATAGTAAATGTGGCGAAAAGCTTGTTTTTGGCGCAAATGGAGCCAGAATTCTGCCGCAACTCCCTTGATAAATATGCCCCAGTGTATTTAGAAGTTAGACACATTGTAAAAAATAAGCTGTGCAGGTGGCAGTTTGAGTTCCTCTATCACAATATACAGTCTATGTAGAAGTAAGACACACTTTAATAAAATAAGTTGTGCATTTAGCAGGTAGACTCCCTTTATCACAATATACAGTGTATTGAGAAGTTAGACACACTGTATTTCAATAAGCTATGCATGTAGCAGTTAAAGGGGTTTTGCCACGATCTCATTTCATACCTCCTGCATCCAGCTCTTCAGCTCTGTGTGCTCAGAAGGAGGCGTGTATGATTTGTTTGGATTGCATATCATGTGACCCAGCAGGCTGACATCACCAGGCCTTTCCTCTCTATAGTCAAAGAAAGTTTATTTAAAGCATTGTGAGTAGCTGAGTGGTAATGCTTTTGCCTTCAGGCACAAGGGACCTAGGTTTAAATCCCTGCAGGAACCAAACCTGTGTTTGTTTGTTTTTTCTCCTTATCTATGCACATACCTGATTGAGGTTTCTTTTTATTTATTTGCACTGTTTGACTAATTACTAAGGAGTACAGAGGACGAGAGTAGAGTGACAGCACCTGGGGTTTGAACACTCAGTAGCCGCCTGAGAGGAGAGATGATGTCTGAGCATGTGCGACCAGGAGTGAGAAGCTCTCAGCCCTGGTCGTATCACCTGGAGACAAGCTGTAAACAATGGATCACTAAAGGAGTATCTAAGACAAAAACGGTGCAGAATTTTTAATAATGATGAATGGTGAAAATGTTTATTATTTGATTTGCAAGCTTCCCATGTCAATTTTACTTAGTGGCAAAACCCCTTTAAAGTCCTTCTACCACAATATACAGTCTATGTAGAAATGGGACATCTTCCATTAGTAGGACATCATGGCATATTATAGATTTATTATTTGTATTTTTGCAAGATGTATCAACAAATTCTGTTGAGATTTTGTCTAATCTTTGCAATGGTTCTCTTCCAACACCTGCATTGTATTCTCAGAATGTCTTCCTAATACCATTGTTTTTATAGCACAAACCACTCAAGGCTTCTGTTGCACATAAAGCATCGGTCATTTCTTCCATAGTTCTTAGGTGCTTGGTTTGAAATTTCTCTACTGGCTCCAAAAACTGCATGAAAACAGCAGGTGTGAAAGCAAATGAGTAAAGTCATATTTAAAGCACATTTGTGCCCTAAATGATATGTATATGTTTAAAAACTGTATACTGGAGAAAAGAGATGCAGCTGTACAGTGAAGCTACTGTATTCTTTTTAGAGGATCTCTTTTGAACAAATCCATAAAAAAGTATACAAGATTTGTTTCCATCTGTGTTGCAGCCTTCATCCCAGATTCTATCACATTTCATAACTTGATGGGAAAAAAAAATAAGGGGCCCTATTAAGCATCATTGGTGCCCATCATATGATGGATCTGCCACATCCTTAAACCTGTTTTTTGTGTGCTATGACAGTACATCCAAAATTAAGTCAGAATGCTGATATGAACACAGCCCTACAGATGTTATCCTGTTAATAGTTCCATAATATATATTTTTCTATCCCTAAGGATCAAATATGTTGTGTAAAAGTATGTAAGTACAGGCAAACTTATATCTATACTGAACATTCAGGTCAATCTGTCATTACAAAATAAAGTATACTTTTTGTGATTCTTTTTAAAGCTTTCAAAAGTTAAACAAATGGAAAAAAGATGTACTTATGGCACAAATAGGAGCCTATGGGTGCATTATAATATGGGTCTATACATTTCAATTATACTGGTGCATATATGTGACATAAGCCAAAACCATAGTGTTAATTGAGTTGTTTGGAGAAATGGATTTGAACCAATAATCAAAATGTAATTTAAATACTATGGGCCACATGTATGAAATTTGGCATTTAAATGCCAAATCTCATGCGCATTATAGCCTAGAATGCACCTGATTTATGAACCTGCTCTACAGCAAATCATAAATCAGGCGCATTCTAGCGCTAACACCACATTTCTTACTCAGGTATACTACAAGTGGTTTACCTGTTCAAGCAGTAATGCGCCTAGGATTGCCATAACCAAGCTATAAATCTATAGTTTTGTACGGTTCTAGTGCGCCCTGCCACCCGCCCCCCCCCCCCCCCCCTCCCCGAAATCAGTCGCATTACAAAGTGCCGAGGGCACTCTGAAACTGGCATTCGGGAGGCTTTTCACTCATGTGTACAGGGCTGTGCCTGATGTTGGGCTGAAAATACGCCAGACTTCTAGTCAGTCTCGTTCATACATGCCGCTCTATATACTTATTTTAAAGCTCTTTTTTCTAATCTTTAAATATGCACTTGGTGTTTTTTTGTTCAAAAAATAAGAGACCTTTTAGCATATATTACACCTACACCAAAATATGAACCTGAAACAAATTATGGGCGACATGTATGAACGGGGCTGCGCCAGTTTTTTAGGGTGCTTTGAGCCAAAAAACCCTGTTTTATAGATGTTAAATAGTCATATGCCAAAACTTGCCACATTTCGTGCCATACATGGCACTTTGGAAGCGCCATTTATGAATCAAAAATATGCTGTGCAAGGCACACTACAAGCCAGATTTAGGAACCCATATACGACACATTCATATCATTGGGCGCCTTCTACACTAAGATAAAACCCGTTAAAACTGGTGAGTCAGCACCAAGTTCATACATGTCGCCCTATGTTAGTGAGCAGCCTCAAAAAATAAATAAAAACACGTGCCACAAAAGTAAATGAACTAAAATAACACATCTTTATTAAATCCACATAAAACATACAGCAAAACCAGCGTACATGTAAGTAAAGAGGAATCACTTCAGGACAGGACACCAAACAGTCAGGTATATGTAAAAGATACATATACCCCTCAAGACAACCCAATTTCTTCACACCTCCCAACCATCACTATAAAGCCCTTGAAGAAGGGAGCGTGAAACATGTGTTGGACACGCAGGCACCATCTTGGTTGTTATCATTATTATACACTGAGTCTCCCCTGTCTGATGTTTACCTCTCTAATTTCTTTTGGTAGTTATGTTTTGATATGCTGTATTATCTATGTTTTCATTAGATTGAGGTTATTTAATGACATATTTACTGTATTTATATATGTGTATTATTGCCGTACAGTGATGTGTTGGTTGGCAGGTGTGTAGAATTTTATGTATCTTGAGGGATATTTGAATCTTTTACATATATCGACTGGTGTCCTCTCTTCGGACGTGGTTCCTTGTTACCTCTATGTATGCTGTTTTTGTTGTTTTTTATGTTCCTTTAGCATACATATGGCTGAATATAGACATTAGAGTTTAACAAACATTTTAAGACACATGAGCCTCAATTTCGAAATGACATTTGTTTGAAAAGAGGACATGTGAAAAGATAGTTCTCAATATACAATTCCTCCCTTTTTTTGTATTCTCCAAGGTGATAGTAAGAAAACACTATAGTTTACTATACATCAAGAAAAAGTGTATCATGATTGATTGCGAGTGACATGCTCTGATTGATGAAGCAGATTTCAAATGGTCAAGCCCATCGGTTTTAGTGACATATGCCAATTCTTTTAGACAGGTTTGCATATACTTGACTACGGGAAATAAGAAATACATCTATTTGTACATTGGGTTTATGGAGAAAGATCACATCATAGGCAGGTGATACAGATCAGAGATGGGTGTGAAGGATGTTCTTATATTTCCAGTATGTCACACACTATGAGCACTTTAGCAACTCGGATGAATTGAAGCAAGAATAGGTTTTGCCATTGCATCATTTCTGAACTGCCAGTGGTTCACATGAATAGAATTTGGGTCTAGACCAAGATAGGAATACAATATTCCAGCTGTAGATTTGCAAAATGATACTTAATAAGTAAAACACAGATGAAAGATAACTCGAATACCTGCTCTATACCAAAAGCATCAAATTCATGACCAAGCGGTCCTCAAAAATGAGGAGTGAGTTTAGATAATGAGAATAAATTATTCCAGACACAACTGCAATGTAAATGCAAAAATAATATAATGTAGAAAGTATTGAAGCAAAAGACTCCTCAATGTTGACTTTGTGAATATGAAAAAGTAGAAAATGCTGAATATTTTGTCCGTAATGACCGTAAACAAGATAAAATCAAAATCATACAGATCAAAATCCTACAGTGCCACATCATAACCCATTTATATGCTGGGTGTAATTAGTGGGACTGGAAACACGACACTGGAAACACATCGGTTTGGTGTGCTAAGAGTTCCTTCACAGCAGATTATAGTACACTCATGTTATAGAAACCGATAGGAATGTCCTCCAGAAACCCCCCCCCCCCTCTCCCCCCCCCCCCCCCCCGAGCATACTGGGTAATACAAGGACCAGTAAAGGCTTCTGCCAGCAGCTTTACCTATCATCAGTGTTATGCTTCTATCTTTGCAGCATTGCAACCTTATTTTGTAGATATGTGATCAAGTATATCAAACATACAGCAATTAGAATATTTAATGATTTTTCACAAACCAGCAAGACACAAAGAAACATCTATATATTTA
>JAODAL010004939.1:0-30000 GCA_025379985.1 Phyllomedusa bahiana | reverse complement strand
AACACATCCCCTTATTATTATACTGCATCCATTCACACCTGGACCATAGGAGGAAGAGGGAACAGCAATGTCTACTGGCTCTCTGAGTGATGTGGAGGACTTCCAGGAGGTGGAAATGTTGGGCTGTGATGCTATGAAACTGGATTCTAGCAAGGACTTTGGAATCTCAAATGACAGCAATGAGGAAAGTTCCACTTGTGACAATGGTTCTCCTAAGAGGGCAGAGGAACTACAGGGAAGAGGAGAAAAACCCCACGCAAGAAAAGTCCATTGACTGGGGTTAATCATGAGGGAAAGCAGGTCCAGAGGAATGCCGCTAATGCCAGGGAAAGGGCCAGGATGAGAGTGCTCAGCAAAGCTTTCTCCAGGCTCAAGACCACCTTACCCTGGGTGCCACCAGACACTAAACTTTCTAAATTAGATACCCTGAGGCTGGCATCAAGTTATATAGCTCATCTGAGGCAGATCTTGGCCAATGACAAGTATGAGAATGGTTACATTCACCCTGTTAACCTGGTAAGTACAGTCATGCCAAAGTGAATTTATTCCATTGAATATACATGCAAATTCTTTAGAAAACAATTTATCTATCTAATTGACCTATGTATCTTCTAATTCACCTATTCTATAGTGTTTGGTTCGGAATGTGTTCTGATTGCAATTGTCTGGAAAATCATACTGTAAGCTGAACTTTATCTTACCCTCACAGAGATCTGACCCTACCACCTACTGCTAGAAGAAACTTCAGTCTACCCAGAATTTAGCCTTATCTTCCCATCGCTGCAAATAATGAAGCTGTGGGGAATATTTAAGGCAATATTGTTCTTATCAGTGCTTCATAAACCAATTCTTTAAGTGGTGAAAAAAAATTTATTACTGAACTGAAAAGTGTCAGAGATAATGAAATTACCCAAACTATGATTATTAGAATAATAGTTATATTACTGTCATCATTAGTAATAATTGCCAAAAATAGTTAGCAATCATATATTATTAGTAGTAGCAGCACTAATGATCCTCTTAATTATGAATCTTATAATTTTTACTGCTATTATGTTTACTAATATAGTTGCTGCGGTTGGTATATTAGTTATAATATATTATAAGTTGAAGTTGTAATAATTATCTTATTTATTATTAATATTCTTACCAATACTATTAGTATGGTTGATATAGTTGATATATTAGTAATGGTACATTATTAGTAGTAGGAGAAGTACTAATTATATTATTTATCATTCCTATTATCACTACTACTGTTATAGATGCAGTAGGTTGGTAATTGAACATTATTGTTATTAGATATAGTAGTAGTAATAATTATCTTTTCTATCATTAATACTCCTAGTATTGTCACTGTAGTTGGCATATTAATAACTTTACACTATTGTTAAAATAATTATCTCATTTATATTACCACTACTACTGGAATTGCTGCTGCAGTTGGTATATAAGTAATTGTATATTATTGCTATTAGGTATAGTAGTAATAATTATCTCATTCATCACTCAAATTATCACCATTACTGGGATTGTTGCTGTAGTTAGTATATTAGTAATCGTACATTATTGTTATTATTGTAGTTGTAAGAATTATCTTATTTGCCATTAACATTTTTAAGCACTACTACTGGTATTATTGCTGTATTTGGTAAATTAGTATAATACATTCCTAGTATCAGTTATAGTAGTAATAATTATCAAACTTATCATTTATATTCTTATTACTATTACTGGTATTGTTGCTGTATTTGGTAAATTAGTATAATACATTCCTGGTATCAGTTATAGTAGCAATAATTATCAAACTTATCATTTATATTCTTATTACTACTACTGGGATTGTTGCTGTATTTGGTAAATTAATATAATACATTCCTGGTATCAGTTATAGTAGTAATAATTATCTTACCGATCATCTATATTCTTATTACTACTACTGGGATTGTTGTTGCAGTTGGTACATTATCAATCATACAAAAATGTTATTAGTTGTAGTAATAAGATAATCTATATCTTATACTACACTGGATTGTATTGTTGCAGTTGGTACATTATCAATAATACATAAATGTTATTAGTTTTAGTAATAAGAATAATCTTATTTATCACTCACGTCACTGTTACAGGTATTGTTGCTGTAGTTGGTATAATAGTAATCATACATTATTGTTTTTAGTTGTAGCAGTAATAATTATCTTATTTACTTTTAATATTTGTATTACTACTATTGGTATTGTTGCTGTGGTTGTTATATTAGTGGTAGCAGTAATAATGATCTTATTCATCATTAGTATTATTAGCACTACAGCTGGTATTGTTGCTGTAGTTGGGTATACTCATTCTATATTATTTATGTATTTTCCTTAGAAGTTTCTTAGATTAGCAAAATGCTTGGGGTTTAGGAAATAGCAGAAAACCACAAAATGATAAACTGATAATTTACAAAGAATGGTAAGATTACATCTTGTGCATATAAAGCCTTTGATCTCGGATATAATTTTTTAGTGGGAAACTTAAAGAAACTTTCTATAAATAACTATGAATTCTTACCGAACGTAAAGATAGTAATAAGCCCAACCTAGACTTTATGGGGGACAAGGATTAGATATTTTTCTGCATAGTTCGTAGAAGCATTGATATATAGAAAGTAAACTATACTGATTCTGGGTATTCTCTTTTCCTGACAGACATGGCCCTTTATGGTGGCCGGAAAGCCTGAAAGTGACCTTAAGGAGGTGGTGGGTACAAGTCGCCTTTGTGGCACCACGGCATCATGACCCTACTGGTGGGCCCTATGGATGGATGGACACGCTGCAGAAAGGGACATCTCATTTTAAGCAAACAAGCATTTGATGAGACCAAATGTACATAATCCTTTTTTAAGAAAAGACCCCATTTATATTTAACTTGTGGCTTTGTATATGTCCTGTTGCCATGAGCCTTGCTGGTCCAAGAGCTCTCAGAATATTGTTTGTAATTTTGTACCATATGTTTATATATGAGGTACCTTTAGTATGGGCTTTGGAAGTCCTGCCTAAGGTTATCTTCAGTTTCAGATATATAGATTTATATTACAAATTTATATATATATTTTTGTTTCTTCAAAAAGATTAGATATTTCTGCGAATAAATTTTTCTTTAAAAAGAAATGCATGTTGTTTTATTTGAGAGCCAGCTTAATAAATAGATAAAAAGAAAGATAGATAAGTGATAGAAATATGAATAAATAGAAAGCTGGATAGATAAAAGATAGATAAATAGATAGGTAGAAATAAAAAATACATAGATATTAATCTAAAAATAATGTTGTGACACTTTAATTGAAAGTAAAAAAAAAAAAATACTTTATTTCACAGGTGGTGAGATATTATTTATGGTCTGGGCATAGTCGGTTGACATTAGCCAAGCATATATATATATATATATATATATATGATAATATAGATAGAATAGATAGATAGATAGATAGATAGATAGATAGATAGATAGACAGACAGAGGGATATGGAAGTGCTGTAATACTGTTCTGATTTTCACCGCGTAAAGTAGAAGATAAGTACAACAGGCACCAAAATTAGAAAAAACATTATTACTACACATTTGGCAGGCAATGTACACCTTTCTGAAAATTTACAAGAGAAGATAGTTTAAGTATCATTGCTGAGTGAGAATGATCCTGCTGATGCTACAAATAGTAGTGATCATACAAATATTCCTAGTAATTATCAAAATATTAAGAAACATAATGGTAATAATTTTATAAAATATTACAGTTAATAATAATGATTTTGTATCAATAGCAAATCCTTTAGTACTATACAATTAACTATATAGCCACTTCTGCCTATAATTTACAATTACATTACTTGTAACAATTATTGATCTGAGTAACAATTAGTAAAAGCAATAATATTATCTACGTATTCAAACTAGTATTTTTGCCATTGATTTAAAAAATACACTGTTACTCTTGTGTCTTATAAAAGTATTATGGATCTATAAGTAATAACTACTGCCACTATTAATAATACATATACTAATGTTTAATGCTATTATTACTAATAACAATATAAATATTGATAAGTATCCACTATTTTTACTACCATTAGAAGAATAATAGAAATAAACTAGAAACAAGTAACCCAGCCAATATTATCAGTATTATAACTTATACAGTGCCTTCTCTCATGCAGCTCGAGGAGTATGAGAAGAAAAAGCCAAGGTTGCTCTCCTAGTGTAGTTGTGAAAGTTAGACAGGGAGGGGGGAGGGTTCATTGGATATACACTCACCCTTTGTAGTTGTGCAAAAATAGGTACACCACTAGATAACACATAGGTCCTGCAGCCGCTGCACAGAGCTTTCTCATCCTTTACAGCGGAGAGACGTCATTTCTGTATACATGTGTGTAGGACACGGAGTTTAACTTCCAAGAACCACCACTGGTGCAGGAAGCAGGAAAGGCACTGGATTAGGAATCCTCAGAGACACGTCAAATCCTCAGTTAGACAACTACATTCATGCAGGAAGGGACAACACGTTCCATGCAACTTTTGCACTTTTATCAGGTCCATGCTTTACACATTAAACAATGGTTACATTAAAATCCTCTACCCAAAGAAGATAGGTAGTAGACTGAAACTTGAGAAATCGAATCAAGATACCATAAACCATGAATAAACATAATCTCTAAAAGAGAGAAAAAAAAGTAACTAAAGTGTTAATTATAAAAAGACAATTCCTAGTGTGACAATTGCTAAAAAAAAAACTCCTTAAATGACAATTCCCTTAAATATTTTGGTTCCTGAAACAAATTGATGAACATCAACTGATAATATACATTAAAAAACATGTATGCACTTAACTAACTTAATAACCAAAAAATAGGTATTATGATAAAATAAGGAAATAAACATGACATAGTATGCACTTAACTGAAATAACCAAGATATAGGTATTATAATGATGAAATAAGGAAATAAACTTAAAAAGAAAAAAAGATGAAAGGCTAAAAAATTGAGAAAGTGCTACACCAGATACACTGGAGAACAGTGAGAACCTTTCTCATACACAGTCAGCGAGAGGTCCTATACCTTATTCAACATCTCACATCCCAGATATCTACACCCACTGCACTCCTATTAGATGATGAAGTACTTCCAGAGCCACCCATGGATGTCTCTGAAATATCCAAATGTAACAATTGTTTATTACTTGTTGATTATTCACAACTTCCTCCATCCCTCAATACCTGCACAGTAACACACAGTGGATAATACTACCACTGGCACATTTGCAGTGGGTCCTTTTTTTTTTTAGGAACAAGTATCCCCTTCATGATTCAAATCTCGGAAGGAGCTCACACCCCCATTATTTCCATTTCTTATAAAAGCCTGAAAGATAACATTTTTTTTCCTTTTCATTATCCAAAAGGTAAAAAGAAAATATGTTGAAAAGGGAGTGCAATATGTGGCAAAAACAGAGGAAAAGTACAGTTACCCGATACTCTAAAATAAACTCTGGTCATATAAATTAGGTCAAATAAAAATGTTTAATCTCTTCAAATATGCCCTAAATTATATAGTACGGTTGAAAAAAGACATATGTCTTAAAAGGGTGTTCAAATCTCACACACTGATGGAATATTGGTAGAATATGCCACTAATGTGTCTTAGGTGCGAGTCCTGCCTTTGGGACCTGCACATATCTCGGGAACGAGACCCAGAAAGACTCTGTTTTGAACGGAGAGTAGGTAGTGCTTGCATAGTACTCTCCATTCTGCATCCACACATATCGCTCAACTGTACTTGGAACACCTATGGAGACTAATGGAGAAAAATGGGTAAATGTGATCGACTCCTATCACATATTGATGGGATATCTTATCGCTATGCCATCAATGTGTGAGATGGGAACATCCCTTTAAGGAAGGATTATTTTTTTGTCAATACAGTAATTCTGTTTCACTTGATTTGTTTTAGGATTTGCATAATTTTGCAAGGAAATTAATGTTTAACCATCTTCCTCTATTAAAATAAAAAAATGCACATATTTATGAAGACAGACTTACATCCACTTTTGGAGGCAAACAAAAAGAAATGACATTGAGGTCCTAATTCTGTGATATAGTCTCCCAAGGGCACATCTTATAAATGTCTCATGATTTGGTATATTATTCTAACTAATATGGTACTATCAATAATTATACTCAGTATTATAAGAAACTGATTGATTGATTGATTGATAGATAGATAGATTATATAGATATGAGATAGATAGATAGATAGATAGATAGATAGATAGAAGATTATATAGATATGAGATAGATAGATAGATAGATAGATATATAGATAGATAGAATATTATATAGATATGAGATACATAGATATGAGATAGATATATAGAAGATTATATAGATATGAGATAAATAGATATGAGATAGATAGATAGAAGATTATATAGATATGAGATAGATAGATAGATAAAAGATTATATAGATATGAGATACATACATATGAGATAGATAGAAGATTAGATAGATATATAGATAAGTAGATAGATAGTTAGATAGATAGATAGATAGATAGATAGATAGATAGATATGAGATACATAGATATGAGATAGATAGAGGATTAGATAGATAAAGGATTAGATAAATATGAGATACATAGATACAGGGCTGCCATCAGTCATCTATTAGCTGTTTCAGGGCCCCATACAGCCAAAACAAATGGGGCCCCCACCCATTACTAGTTCCTATTTTTTAACATATCAGTGGGCCCCTTTTTGATTAGGATAGATAGATAGGAAACATTGCATCATATTCTTTATTGTACAATATACACTATCCATGAAGAGGCTACTTGATAGATAACTCTCAGCAGCAGCAGCAGATTATTGCTCTCTGCCCACTATCCTGCTATTGTGTCCTGTCACTTGTCATCATATGTAGGCATTGCATTCTTGTATACTGGTCATCATGTATTAACAGACATTATCTCCTGTCCATACTGTGCTGCTGACAACCCCATGCATGCTACATCGGATGGAGGTAGGGTAAGGCCACCTACAGCTCTGCTCCCGGCTTATCTCTGCTATTTATTATTATAAGGGGGTCATTTGGCTCTGCACATTATCTGCCTAATCCATGGCTGCACAGATACAGATCTGCTGTCACTGGGTCAGCAGTGAGTAGAGGGTTAACTGGTGTAATATGTGTAATTATGCAGCACACTAGATGGCACGGGTTACAGAGGGAGATTCCCTTCATATAAACAGAGCACAGCAGAGAGCAGGGATGTTTACACCAGCCGAGCTTATTTAGAATAGCACGTAGAGCTACATTTCCGCTGCATCTCCTACGCTTGTGGAACTACAAGTCTTATAAAGTGCACAGTGCGGCAGCAACAGGTACCTCCACTGCGCTGCATTCTTCTGTGTATAGGGGGCAATGCATCTGATTCTCATTTAAAGTGATGACAAAAAGTGAAGGAGCTACCCAGGGGTGACATCAGGGTAGTACGGACTACTTCTGTCAGGGGACTTGATCAATTTTTTTTTTAAAAAAAAGGGGCCGACTGATGAAGTGGTTCAATATAGGACCTGGTGATAGGTGGGGAACACTGATACTTTGGCTGTATGGGGCCCTAAAATCACTTATGGCAGTCCTGGAGATACCTGTGACATCCTATTTGATGCCTACACTCCCAGTTGGACTTTGGTACCATGGGCATACCTCCGAGTTTTATGAGTGGTGAAAGAAGGATACTGATGGTTCATTAAGAGAAATAAATATTTGTTCATGTATATCTATAAACTGCAATAGAGTTTTATTTACAGATTAGCACAAAATCATCTGGATCATTGCAACAAATGATTAAATGATTTTTTTTTTTACATTTTTTAGATTATTATTAGATTTTTTTAAAAATAATATAAGGGAACATGGTAAAAGAAACTATGGGAGACATGTATGAAGGACAGTGCGTCAAAGTGAATAGTCGAGTCTCATTTTCAGTGCGTAATGCGCCTGATGTATGAAAGTGTTTTTTTGTGCGTTCATAAACGGTGTCTAAAGTTCGACACGCCTCGCCTATGTGTTAGGTGCATTACGGAACTTAGGCGCATTAGTAATGTGTCTAACATGTATTAAGGTTATAGACAGGCTGGAAATAAAAGAAAAGTCATTATAATAGCATGTCAGTGATAGAAACTATGGTACTGATCCTGCTTGGAGGACCACAGGTCCCAGCCAGACCTTTGGTGTGCTGTCTCTTGCTGTATGTAGAATAAAGGGTGAGAGCAGCAAAAATAAATTTCAAATTTAATGTAGTCAAAATTTTAAATATAAAAATGTGAACAACATAATCAATGGGTTTTCTAATGTGAAATTTGTTTTAGATTCTATTAATTTTAAATACATTTTATAGGAGATATTTTTATACTTTTGGGCTATTATATATTTTATATTAATTTATATGATCTTATTTTTCATACAGCCTGATAATTATAATAAATCACTTTTTATTATTGTACTGGTGTAAGTTGAGAAATATTGGACATTTTTGCCCCTTACAGCAAATCTAGCTCCACTTCGACTCCTCAGGCTCAGACAGACCACATTGAAATAGGTCTGCCTGTCGCAGCAGTAATGCGCCTAGTTTTGCCGAACCACATTCATATATGTGTCTAATAATACAAGTGTGGTGCGACACGCCCCCAGAACGCCCCCTCATGTTAGCCGCATTTGAAAGTGTCGAGTCTTACAAACAATGCACGTAACACATTAATTAGGTGCATTAGACATCGTAGACTGCTCAATTATGGGCATTGTACACCAGAGAAAGGTTGAAAAACCCTTTCATACATGTCGCCCTATGTTTTTAAATGTTATTTATTTTTTCAACAGCAAAATTCGTGCTAAGTTTTGTAATTGTTTCACTTTTTCATCATGAAAGTTTGTATATGGGTGATATAAAGTTTTAGGGTTGTCAAAGGCAGCGATAAAAGTGTGGTTTAGGCTGTTAGTTTTTTTTCTTTTTTGTGATTTTATTTTATACTTGTTTTACATATTATACCCCCTATAAGGTCAGAAAAAGACCTTTGGGGGCATTTTTACAACATTTTTTGCTAATTTCCCCTGTAACTTGAGCTGTTATAGTAGTCACAGGGAAAATACAACTTTAGTCACTGAAGAGCTTCTGCAGTCACCATGTACCAGTGGTCACATGACCACAAGAGCTCCCTGCTAATCTGTATATATAGCGCTCATTGAGCGCTGTAAATACAACAATCAAGAAGGCAGGGACGCTAATAAACGGTCTCTGCCTTCTCCCTGGAGAGTTGTCTAACACTGACAGTGGGCTCTTCCCTCCCACAGCTGCTAACTCCGTTTTAACATTTTATTTCTTGTGTGTGTGTGTTTTTTAACTATTATTTTATTTGACATATTGTGCCCGCCAACTTCCTACTCCCCACATAAGGTCAGAAGAAGACCTTGGAGGTGCATTTTTATATAACTTTTTTTTGCTGATTTCCCCTGTAACTGGGGCTTATATACCCCCTGATGTTCCTGCAGTGCTGATCTTGGTCTGATAAAACTAAACAGATCATGCAGTTTCCGAGCTTCAGCGGTCATGTGACTATTCTGTAGATAATGCTCTGTGAGAGAAGGCAGGGGTGATGATAAACTGTCTCTGCCTTTTCAGTGGAGAGATGGCTAGTGCTGACAGCCTGCCCTCCACTTGTTAATCTGCAGTGTTTTTGGAATGTAAGAAAAGAACATACATATATGAAGATGTTGCTCTTGGTTGGCTTTGAGACAAGGATCACAGTGCTCCAAGACAAAAAACCATTCACCCACAAAAGGAATTATATTTAAAGAACACAAATAAAAGAAAATAAAGCTCCTATGTGCCCCACATACCCAGCTCTTCCAATTTTTACGCTTCCTTCTGCTCCTTGGGACCTCTGCAGACGATGTCTTGACGTTGATCGATGTCAAAACGTTGCCCACTGACAGCTAAGAGAAGGGCATCAACCATGAAAATAGATTCAAGTGTCTGGTCTGGGGTATGTATAGAAGTAGGTTTGGTTGGGGTCTATAAACTGGGGGCTCTGCATATTTTAGGAGTCTGGCGTCTGTGTTTATTTAGGAGATCCTTTTATAAGAGGTCTCATCTTGGGTCTGTAAACAGGAAAGGTCTGGTCTTGGGTCTAAAAACAGAGAGTCTGTCCTGGGCTTCTATATTTTATAAGGTGTTGGGTGTCTGACCTGTAATTTGTTAACAGGGTGATGTCTGTAAACAGGGCTATCCTGTGGTTTGTAAACTGAGCGATCTGGTCAGAGGTCTATAAACATCGGGTCTGGTCTAGGGTCTGTTTCTTAACAGTCTGGGGTCCATATTAAGGAGTTTTGGTCTGGTCTGAATACTCTGTTTGGTGTAGGTTTTTCAACTGGAAAATCCGATGTGGAATCCAAGGCAGAAATCCGAGGCAATACCTCAGATTTCTGCCATGAATTTTATCTTTCATAGAATATTTACGCCTTCAAATAGGACAAGAGTTAGCACTATACCAATGAAGTGGAATCAGAGCAGATGTGCTTCAAAGAATGGACGTGTCTCATTTCCTCAGACGGCAATTTGCAATCTGCAGTTTAGAAAACTCTGCATGGATTTCATGTGGAAAAAGTAACATTCCACTTTTTCCGCACTATTTCTGCAAGGAAACGGCATTAGAAAACAGGAAATGGATGAGTCCCATTGGGGTTTATTAGTGACTCAATGTGTGGTAAATCTGCATGGATTTCTGTCATGGATATGGGGGATTATGGAAAAATCCACTGTGAGGACAGAGCCTAATTACCGTGATTATTTAAAATATTTTCAAGGGAGTTTACACAATATGATTCCCCACATGCTTTGTCTACATTTCGTAATAATCACTGTTATGTACTGAAATTAATCTGGAATTTCAGGAATTTGTTAACCATGCATGTGTGCAGTACAATTTTTCAATGTAATCTATAGAGTGCATGCAACACAAAGTATTTCTGTGGACTACAGCAGTACCAGAATAGTTAACCCCAAAGTGACCAGACTATAACAAGCTTTAATGACCAGGCAATTGCCACATTACAAGATCTGTTATGTAAAGTAATCTGTGAGTAACTCTGGTTTTGAAGGTCCTTGCAAAATTCATGAACTGGCTGTCACCAACTGCCTTCTCAATCTCTATGTATATAGCTTCCTGCTTTCATCCCTGGTGATTATGTGATTGCTGATGCTGAATAACTGTAGGAGCTTCTGGGTCTTAACATAGTATTAACAGCCCTGAAGTCAGAGCTGGGGGCTGCATTTCCCCTGTAGATGGGGCTAACATATCAGCTTCAGTTACAAGGAAAAGGAGCAAAATCGAAAGGGCAACATCTATGAATTTGCATGCAGTATTGTTTTGGCGTATATTACACCAAATAACTGCTGGCACACTGTTGTATAGATAGCAAGAAACATTTTAAAGGGGTTGTCAAACTACATTGATTCATCTTAACTCAGTCGGTTTCATTTTGAATTCAGGGGCGTGTCTACTGGATTCTACTAGGCTGCAGTAGAAGCCAGGTCTGTAGCTATAGCAACCAGTGCTGGCAGCCTATTAGGAGAGATTGAACAGGAATAGGTAGGACACTGTTAAGGGACACATATTGCAAAGTGACTTGTTTTTGCAAGATCTTTAACATAAAAAACAATCCTTGTAGTGAGACAACCCCTTTAAGGCACCAAAGTTTGATGCAAAACTGCCATACAAAGTTTGGCGCATTACACTCTATGCACCAAAAT
Organism: Phyllomedusa bahiana; assembly: GCA_025379985.1. Lineage (NCBI taxonomy): Eukaryota > Metazoa > Chordata > Amphibia > Anura > Hylidae > Phyllomedusa > Phyllomedusa bahiana. Next base: position 18,162 of record JAODAL010004939.1, on the reverse strand, counting down.
GTTTGGCACATAACACTTTCATTCATACTGTCGTATTATACACTCCTCTATATCTATTTAGAACTGGTGTGTCGGCACTAAATTACAAAAATGGCGCAAGTGAACTCATAGATGTCGCCCCAAATCTTGTGACCAATGTATGTAATTATCCCATGTGATCATCTATTCCTTTGAACAAAAAATTTTTTATCAATGTGTTGCTAGATTTCAGTCCACTATTATCCTTTGTAAAATCCTTTGTGCACTAAATAATATTAAACAAAAAAAAAACTTTAACCCCCTTACTGACAATAGACATATGTGTATGTCCTGGTGCTGGTAATATCCTATGTAGCAGATTTACTTGGCTCCGTTCCCTGCTGTTTAACCCTCTAGACACCGCAGCAATTGCGGCCCCAAAATGACTAAAAACAGAAATTTTTGCTTTTGCATTTTTCTCCTGGTACGGTGTTCAGCGTATGTAATAAAAGATGTTGTATTTTAATAGATCAGACTTTTATGTACGTGGTAATACCAATTATGTGTAACTTTTTTATTTGTAAAATTTCAAAAGGGGGTGTGATTTGAACTTTTAAACAAACAAATTAGTAAGTTGCTAGTTTCTCTATTACCTTTTTATCAAAACTGAGGTGTGCAGGATACACTGGTTTCCTCCAGTGTATAGCTTTTCAGGCCCATATGCCTTGTTCAGAGTAGCAGCCACACGGGACTAACTGATTTTATATAAACCAGGTAAACTCTGGCCTGGAACATGGAGAGTAGTCACCCTCCCAGCACTCTGACTACTCCCAGTAAGAGTCATCCCGGATAAACTGTTCATAAACAGCAATGCTACTTGTTAAATAGGTGCCAACTACCTATTGAAACTGGCACACTTAATCTAACAGCTCCAACTTCACCATGGCCATTTTAGTTAGTGATAGGTATCTGTCGTTACCCTGAGGCAGAACCACACAGCTTTTACTTTAGGTGCTTACCACATTATCTACCAGGTATATGTGAAGAACCTGGCTGGGACATATAGTCCATTATAGACATTCCCAGCTGCTGCCCTACATATCCTCCTCTCTGCTCAGACCTGTGGGAAGAAGCACCTTGTGCCCTGAAACTGTAGATGCATCCACGTTGGCTTGTTGTCAACTGGGGCAATGTTCTACACAGAATGTGAAGTCCAGTAAGGCGAGGAACCACCGGGTCACCCTCGCCTTTTTCCTTTTATTTTGGGCCATCCGTTTTAAAGGGGAATGATCCCTGACCACCTTAAACTGTCTCCCCACGAGATAGTACATTCAATGGCTCAATAGATAGACATTCAATGGCTCTCTTAAGAACAGGGCATTCTCTTTCCCAGCTGCAGACAACTTCCTGTTGAGGTACACTACGGGGTGTTCCTCTGTGTTAACCAGCAGGGACAGGAAAGCCCCCAAGCCCACTTCTGAGGCATCTGCCTGAACGGCAAACTTTCTCCTACAATCAGGAGCGATTAATATTGGTCTCTTACAGAGTATCTCCTTCAGTTTTTTAAACGTTTGTTCAGCTTCCCGGTTCAACTCCACCATGATGGACTTTGTCCTTTTGGTGAGGTCAGTAAGAAAGGCTGCTTTTGAGGTGAATCCTGGTACAAACCTCCTATAGTATCCTGCGATCTCCACAAAGACGCTAACCTGTTTCTAGAAACAGGTTGAGGCCAATTTCTAATAGCCTTAATTTTGTTGTACCCAAGGTAGTGAGCCTCCTCTAGCTCTATTGCACATTTTTGGGGATTTGCTGTTAAGCCTGTTTCCCCTATTGAGTCCAATAACACTTTGGCTAGATGGGACTTTTAGTCTGAACTGTATATTACCACATCAACCAGATAGGCGGCTGCATACTGTTTATGGGGCTGCAGTATAAGGTCCAGATCATGGAGGCAGCTCCATGTAGACCAAAAGGAAGAACAACTTAATGGAAATATCCCTCTGACGTGGAAAATGAGTTTAGTTCCATAGCCTCGTCTGTGAGGGGAACCTGCCAATAGCTGCTGGTAAGATGTAGCATGGTTACATATCTAGCAGGTCCTAACCTCTTAACCAATTCATGGACCCTGGGCATGGGATATGCATCCAATTTTGATATTTCATTTAATTTACGAAAATCATTAAAAAAACACAAGCTGACATCAGGTTTGGAGATGATCACTATGGGGTTTGACCAACCACTCTATTACCCCTATAGCTAACCTTTTCCTTATCTCTTATGAGATTGCTTGTTTCTGGGCTTCTGGCACTCAATATGGTCTTAAATGTACTTTCTGACCTGGCTCAGTAACAATGTCATGTTTAATTACCCCATTTCAGCCTGGAAAATCTGTAAGAACTCACTAACTTCTTGCCCATGGATATCTGACAATGACTCTGAGATACGAACAGGGTATAACTCCTTGTTTGGTGGCTCCCTGAGCTCCCTTACAGCCATAAGACTTTCATGTTCCTTCCTGGGCTTAATATCGTAAATCTGGTAGGGTTTCCTTTTCCCAGGCTGGAACACTTTATAGTTTACGTCTTTAACCCTTACACGGATCTCATAGGGACCTTGCCATTTCTCCAGAAATTTTCTCTCAACCATCGGGACTAGTACTAGCACATGGTCGCCTGGCTGAAATACTCTGACCCTTGCCGACCTGTTATAAACCCTGACTTGAATTTCCTGGGCCTGCTGCATGTTCTTTCTTACAATAGGCATGACTGCCAAACTTGCATCTCCTCTATGTGCTCAATCACGCTTTAGTAAAGTGTGTTTTTCTGTTCCCAGGTCTCTCTGTCTATGTGCAGGAGTCCTTTGGGATTCCTACCATATAGGAGCTCAAATGGTGAGAACCTAGTGAATACCTGCAGAACTTCTCGTATTGAGAACATCAGATAGGGCACCAGGCGGTCCCAGTCTCTCCCATCCTTATCCACCACCTTTTCAACATCCCTTTAAGAGTTTTATTAAATCATTCCACTAGTCCTGGGGATGATAGTCTGGGGATGATATTCAGAAGTACATAGATGTGTGATTTTTAGAAGAAAACATAGCTGGGAGTGAGGTAATTCCAATACCATGTGAACATAAAACCAATCCCATGCCTGGCTCCTGGAGTCTACCATTAATAACTTTTACGCTTTTCCAAGCATTACCAAGTTAGGGTTCCTCAATTGTTCCTTACCAAAATTACCTCTCGACACTGGTAAGGAAGAGAACTCTAGCTCAGAGGGAGTTTCCTCTGGATCCCTAGTCAGGACTGATAAGTATCGGGTTCACCCTGTACCAGTGCAACAGCATCCGTGGTTTCAGATACATCATTTACAGGTGACACATTATCTTGTTTACTCCCCCACATATCCCAAAACAAGGGAAAATCACAGCCAATGATAGCAAGCTCGCAACAATGTCCACTTCATGTTGTGCGGAGGTGTGTTTGGGGTCGTTATCATGTTGGAATACTGCTCTGTGGCCCAGTTTCCAAAGGAAGAGGATCATACTCTGCTTCAATATCTCACAGTACATCTTGGCATTCCTTGTTCCCTCATTGAACTGTAGCTCCTCATAGCCGGCAGCACTCATGCAGCCCCAAACCATTACACTCCCATTACCGTGCTTGACAGTAGGCAAGACACACTTGTCTTTATACTCCTCACCTGGTTGCCACCACACACACACTTGACACCATCTGAACCAAAGAAGTTTATCTTGGTCTCATCAGACCACTGGACATGGTACCAGTAATCCATGTCCTTAGTCTGCTTGTCTTCAGCAAACTGTTTGCCGGCTTTCTTGTGTATCATCTTTCCGTCTGGGATGACAGATATGCAGACCAATTTTATGCAGTGTGCGGCGTATGGTCTGAGCACTGACAGATTAATCCCCCACCCCTTTAACCTCTGCAGCAATGCTGGCAGCACTCATATGTCTATTTTGAAAAGACAATTTCTAGATATGATGCTGAGCACGTACACTAAACTTCTTTGGTCAACAAGGGCGAGGCCTGTTCTGAGTGAGACCCATCTTGCTAAACCGCTGTATGGTCTTGGCCTCCGTGCTGCACCTCAGTTTTAGGATGTTGGCAATTTTCTTATAGCTTAGGCCATCTTTATGTAGAGCAACAATTCTTTTTTTCAGATCAACATAGAATGCTTTGCCACGGGAATATGACAAATTGGGTACAATTTGTCCATTTTCACTTAGGGGTGTATTCGCTTTTATTGCCAGAGGTTTAGACATTGATGGCTATGTGCTGAATTGTTTTGAGGGCACCAAATTTACACTGTTATACAAGCTATATACTGACTACTTTACATTCTATCAAAGTATCATATCTCAAGTGTTTCCCCATGAAAAAATATAATACAATATTTTACAAAAATGCGAGTAGTGTACTCACTTTTGCGAGATACTGTATGCAGGGCATTGTATTATGCCTGTAAGTTATAAAATTGTCAGGCATCCTATTATGGGCAGGAATAAGGACACCTTAGTGGTGGTCACTACGGGGTTAAATATAAAAGATCTTGCTACAAAATATCTGTTATTAACCCATTCCAAGGCCTCATAGATATAGCTTAATATAGCTCCATTTTTAAATTAAACTATAAGTCTCCTATTCTAATTTATGGGGCTTAGTACCTCTGTATGACTTCTTTTCTATCAGATTCCATTAATTGTGGGAGGGTAGCACCACTGTTCCCTATAAGCTATATAGCAGCTCAAAAGCAACATCTATTAACATCTATTCTTAGCACTCTACATTGTGTTATTCCTGATAGAAATAAAATATATGTCATAAATAAGTTGCCAATTTTTTTTTTTTTTTATTTATGATTATGGTCCTAGACCACCACACATATGGAAAATTATCACTTTACTGCCCTAGTTCACCAGGGAAATTGACATTAAACTATTGAACTGTCCTAGCAAAAAATAGAGCAAAAATGTTTCAGCTCACCCAGACTCAGATGTGTTGAACCAGTCGCAGGGATAAGGGGGGCGGTCCCCCGAAACGCGTTGATGTATACAGCCATCACAATGCTATTTGCACAAAAAATGGTCCTCAATTTTTAATATGATCCAATAAAGCTACAACTTTTAATTTAATCATTCTTGTGGACTGAACTACAGACGCTGGATATTACCATTTGAAAATATTGAACTGTCCTATACCAGGTATTCAGACATTTCTAGTGCCCCCAATCACTAGGGAAGCTGGCATAAATATTTTCACGGCTCTAGATCACCAGGTATGTAAATACAAGGCATTATGGGAAAGGAGCTGGGAGGCTCAAGCGGCCTCTATTGGATGTAACAAATCCTCAATTTTTTTTCTGATTCACTGAATTTTTAAGAAGCAAAATATTAGCCAAGCCAGTATCACTTATCTACATACAGCCGTTTCGGGGTTTTGACCCTCATCAGGGTAGAGCAGAGTGATACTGGATGGTTGGGTGGGAGGCAATGAGTGGCTCAGAAAAGGGACTCTTGGGGAGAGCACCATATAGGTTTGTAGAATTTTGAGATTGCCTTTTTGCACTCTACTAAGCATCTGCATCTGCTTAGAGGGAAAATTGTACAGCAAGCAACAGCATCTGTGTTCTACCCTCTCATGATGACAACTAACCAGAAGTTTATTTTAGTAGTAAGCACAGTATTATCCAGACTCCCATTATCACATTGCAATCAAAGTCTTTTTTGTATGTAATTAAAAAAGTATGTAGATAATTACATTTCATGTGCTAGACCTAGATGGTGTTTAATACATTTTGCCTATATGTCATGTGGCCGTGAATATATGGCTACTCAGCAGGTTGTTTCACAGAGCCACAGTCAGCTTCAGGCTTACACTTCTTGGTTAGCCTGTGGGTGTGTCTATAGCAGTGACATATCAGCTCTGCTATTCCTGTTACAGTGACATGTCTGCAGATTTATAAACTGTAGTGCACAAGACTACAGAGCTCTAAGGGTTAAAACACGTTGTTAACTTAAATAAACAGGTTCCTGTGTTAGAGATAAGCTTTAGCAGGGAGTGACTCACCATGAACAGAGAGAGCAGCTGCAGCAATCAGATATGAGAGAGATGGGAGAGGTGGTCGTTAACCAAGAGAAACTTGTGTAGACTTGCAGTTGATAAAATCACATTTATCTGCTGAACAAGGCAAAATCAAAACAGCAATGTATCTGGTGATAGTCTTCATTTACCATTCCCTACATGTTAAAAGCTAATCAAAGTGGTAAGAAAACCCCTTTACAGGCAATAATGTAATGTGGTTCTGAATTACCCTGCTCAATGAAACACTTCCAGACATATAATTAGCTTGCTCACTAGGCTTAGAGGGAAAATTGTAAAGCAAGCAACAGCATCTGTATTCTACCCTCTGCAGGATGACAAGTAACCAGGAGTTTATTTTAGTAGAAAGCACAGTAATGGCCCGACTCCCATTGTCACATTGTAATCAAAGTATTTTTTGTATTTAATAAAAAAAAAAAAAAGAAACATCTTTGTAAACACTAGTTGTGAAATTGTTCTTGATTCTCACAATCAAGCTGGACCATGACAAAACTGAATGCTATACCCACCAATAAAAAGATCACCTCTGGCTATAGAAACAAATGTTGTTGTTTTACTTTGTAAAATCCACTTTAAATATTTAATGGAGAAGTAGATATTGTTGATATTGCAGTCATACACATTGTAATGTGCCAATAATTCTCTGATAGCCGTCCAGGATCTTATTATTTGTGTGCAGTCTTTGAGGATAAACAATCCTGAAATGATTTGGTAAATGGCTACAGTGCATAAAGTAAGTAAGGGTGCACAGTGCGTACAGTGCACCAAAAACGCACTGTATGAAAGCACCCTAAGGTTAAGTCTACTGTCATGGTTCATGCTGCGGTCCCTGCCATGGACCGTTGGCATGTCTGTGCCTGCCTTGTCTCCGCTGCAGCTCCCTGTTTGGGGGTCGCGGTGGCCTGTGTCCCCGCTGCTGTATACTGGCCCATCTTGGTCCCTGTCCCTGCTGCTACGAGCGTTTGTACTCACCAACCCTCGCTCCTGCTTCCTGGGGTCCTTTGCGTGCACTGGCGCCTCCTTGGGTGCGTGCGGCAGCTTCCTGATATTTAATGGGACAGTGTCCCAATTGCCTGCCTGTAGACCTGTGACCCCTGGCTATAAGAGGAACTTCCTGCCCTTGCTCCAGTGTCAGTTCATTGTTGTGTGATTGTCCATCAGAGCTCCTGACCTGGTCCAGTTTTCTGCTATTCTAGATTTAACCCCTGTGATACCTGGTTAAGTTCATGCTGTCCATCAGAGCTCCTGACGACCTGACTGTCATTTCTGCTTTCCTTGCACCTGTCCTGTTACTTGCTGTATTCCTGCCATTGCACCTGTTTACTCTTGCTGTACCTGTCTGCTATACACCTGGGACCTGTAGTCCTCCTACAGCAATTTACCTGTTACCATCGCTCCCAGTGTGCGGTGTCCCTGTCCTGCACCTCGGCTGTCACCGCGGGTAGCCACGTCAGGGGTAGCAGATTGGGGGTTCCCCACAGCGCAGTCCGTCCGGCCTTGCGGCGGGCTCTGGTGAAGCCCGAGGGTCCCTTAGACTCCACTCACTGGCGTGGGTCTCCTATACTATCTTACCTGCGGTGATCACAGTGGTCCACTGCTGCTAACCGACGATGGACGTGCCAGTGCCTACTGTCATCGCCGGATCGTTACAGTATGAACTGATCTCGTTCACTTTGTCACATCTACACGGCAAGTGTCAAAATGCCATCCAAAATCCGATGGCATTTTGACACTTGCAGGACCGCGGTTTTTGCCACAGATTTGCGCAAAAGCCGTGGTTGGTTTACGGATTTGCTGAATGTACAGGGCCGATGGCAAATCCAAGCAGAAACCAGCGGAATATATAACATGTTGCATATTCTGCCGTGTTTTAAACTGACGGTAAAAAAATCTGTGTTGTATAGACTATAGCACAGATTTTTCATTACTTTATATGCAGCACAGTGTAATGTCGGATTTTCGACGGATTCAAAATACTGAATCTGCTGAAAATCAGATCCCATAGACTTTAATAGTAAAAACGTCCTGTTGTCTCCACAGAATGTTCTTTTGCTGTTGGTCAGAGCAGGGCAGAAAATTTACTATTGAAGTCTATGTAAACCGGTGGACGTTTTCTAGCATATTTTTTGCAGAAATCCACAGCAATTAATGCTGTGCATTTCTGCAAAAAAAAAAAAAACGGGTAAAAAACACAAAATGCACCACAAACCGGTTGCTTTTTGAGTCATTTTTGACATGCACTGAACAAAAAAGTTTTATGATCGGTTTCAGGATTTGGTTTTCAGTGAGTTTTTTGTCCAATGCCGTATAGACCTAGCCTATGGGTGCTTTCACACAGAGGGCTACATGTATGAACTTGTTTAGGTTTAAAACTCACTTTTTTGTCCATAGGTTACTATGAGCAAAAGAGTGAGTTTTAAACCTCAACAATTTCATACATGTGGCCCAGAGTGTTTTTGGTGCCTTTTTGGCAGAAATATACTGCATTAATTGCTGTATATTTCTGCAAAAAAACACATCAAAAACACACCAAAAAGCACTCCGTGTGAAAGCAGCCTACGGGTATGTTCACATGGCTTAAATTGCCGGAATGCGCGACGCAATTACAGTAATTCATAGCTCTCATAGAGAATTATGGATTACGCATTACAATTGTATTGTACGCGCGGGGGGAGAATTGACATGTCAATTGTTAGCGGATATTTCACACTGCTGACAATTCATGTCTATGTGGTCGGTACCTGACCGTCCTCTGCCCCCCCCCCTACCCCCCGCTTTGGATTTACGCATGGTTCCAAAACACATGGCGTATTGCGGTGTGTATTATACACTCCACAATAAGTGGTGTGAATATACCCTAAGGTCAGTGGCATATATCTAGAGGGTGAAGTCACACCAGTGTCAAACCCAAAAGGTGTTTAGGCATTTCATGACAAGTGTGTGTGTGTGTTTATGTAGATAGATAGATTTCAAAAGCTTCAAAACGGAGGGCGACATGTACGAACAACACTGTTTCTCGCTGCTTTTTTCAGTGTACAATGTATCTGAGTATATTAAAGTGGTGCATGTGCGCTCATAAATGGCACCGTAGGTTTGAGACGCCTAGCATATATGTTTGGTGTGCCGCGGTACTTTGACTCATTAGTAATGCGCCAAATGAATGCCAAAAATCGACAATGGCTACTGCATTCTATTCATTAGTAGGACACCCTGCTAAAGAATGGAACAATGAGCTTCTGTTCTTCTCTATAGAGTTTAAAACAGTTAATTGAGTTGCTTTTCTAATTTAAAATGTATTATGTTAATACTAAAATTTTATTGAGATTTTAATATTTTTATAATTAAAATCTTACAATAATCTTATTTTTTATACTTTTATATAGTATGTTAATTTGTGTTTAAAAAAAATGTAGGTCAGTGGGTCAACCTTTATTCGACATACTGCAATAGCCGATACACCACAGGTCTTGCTGACACTTGTGGTGCAACATGCAAGATTATTACCATAGTTTCTATTCACTGACATGTTATTCTAACACCTTTTCTTTTATTTCTAGCCTTGTGTTTGTAATCACTGATAAAGCTACGCTGACTCCATAAATACACGATTGAGAACGGGATGCTGTATTGGTTTAATTAATTTATATTATTTAATTGAATCTTAAATTTCGAATATATTAGTCTAACACATTTTGATAGGGAGATCATTTTATATTTTTTGGATATTATATAATTTATGATTATTTTTATATTATATAATTTTATATTCGTTAATTTTATAGATTTTGATAATTAACATAAATTAGTTTGAGAAAGAAGGGATATTTTTTGCCCTAATGGCAAATCTAGTTCCGTTACGACAACTCAGGCTCAGATATACCACATTTAAATTGGTTTGGCTGTATGAGCAGTCATGCGCCTAGTTTTGCACATTCAGAAATGTGTCTATTCTGACGAATGTGGTGTAACACGCCTCCAGAACGCCCCCACATCTTTGGTGCATTACAAACTCTGCCGCACAGACTTTGGGTCTGGCGCAATGTGCACCAAACTTAACCAAACGACGCACCATGCATTGTGAAAAGAGGTGGAACACTCACTTTTGGCGCATGTCTCGACAGAACAGTGAAAATGACCTGTTCATACATGACGCCCTAAATGTTTCCAGTTTTTAATCAATATTTATATTGATACAACAAATGAGAGAAGAGAGGAAATAAAATGAATAAAAACAATGTATTAACTTAGTTTCAAGGAATCTAGGATTTTGACTTATTAACACACAATCAAACCCCTATTATACTATCTATCTAGAGCATTGCATTACCACTGAACAGGATATATATATATATATATATATATATATATATATATATATATATATATATATATATTAATAATATTTCATATTATTATTAACATATAATATATATATATATATATAATATATATATATTATTATATATTATATATCATATATACTAGAATATAACACTACAATGACACTGACTGTTTAATGACTTCTTTGTATCGTAGTCATCTACCATATTGTTTCAGGATTGTTTATTCTCATTGTCTTCACACAAATAATATCCTGGACAGCTACAGTGTGTATATATATATATATATATATATATATATTCAATTATCAGTAATTCAGGAATCTGTGAAATACCGAATTCAAATGTATGAGACTTAAACGGTTTATATGGTTAACATTTTGTAAAGGGTATATTAATCTTTCTCTACAGGAGTCTATGTAAATAAATTATCTTTAATCTGATGCTTTCTGTTATCAGTTAGTTTAGGCACCAAAAGGTTTCCTGGTGGGTCCTTCATTGTAGATACAGATAGTTACCATAGTAAAAATAAATGTACCCATTGTAGATAAACTATGTGAAATGTTGATGGTAAACATACTGTAATCTAAAACTGAACTTATGTTTTTATCTCAATTTCAAGAAAATAGAACAAATGCTTCAGAAAATAAGGCAGTCGAAGAGCATATTCAATATGGCAGATTTGTGGCAGAAAGTTTTGCAATTGTCTCATTCATTTAAATTCATTTACTAGTTACCAAAATAACCCAATTCCAATGAATACAGTTGATTTTCCATCACACAAATATTTGCAACAAATCTGCCATGTCTTATAGGTCATGATTAGCTACTGGCTTTTAAAATAATGGCATTTATGCATCTCAGAATAAGCCCATTATTAATGCTTTCATCTACTTCAAACTGCAGCAAATTAAGAAAACACATGTATATACCATATGTTGCAAACAGATTAAAACAGATGTGTCATACGAACAACAGAATTGATGTATAACGTACATCAAGAATAGATGAAAAACCAGTGAAGTAAAAAATAGTATCTATAAATATCTACAAATACTGGTGAAGTGCTGAAAGGTTAGCAAGTGTGAAAAAGTTTAGGGCGACATTTCTTGAAATTGGCGTCGCCACGGCAGATTTTAAGCGCATTTAATCAGTGTAAAGTGCACCTGAAAGTGCGATCCTTTCAAAAATCTGGCATCTGGTGCACCTTGCATAGTAAACTTAATGCACCTAAAAAGGCGCAATGCGCATTGCTGGTGTATTTAACGGAGGTGCATAACGTATCATTACTAGGCGCATTGAGTTATGGAGGTGCACAGCGTATCATTGATACTATATTTAATTTGGCTTTTTAGGTGCATTACAATGTGTCGCGTCTGCGATATAGTGTGCCTAGTTTTGGTATATTACAGTTCATTTTTATCGGGAATATGGTGTTAAAAATTTTTGGCCCGCTAAATACACCAAAACTATGGTGCATTCGTAGCGGGACATGTTGCAATTAGTGTTTTTTATAGTCCTAAACATATGCGTCCAAATAAGACTCATTACAGAAAAAAAACTAAGGGCCACATGTATGAAAACTGTTGCCCATAGCAACCAATCAGAGCGCCCCTTTCATTTCATATAGTTCTTTGGAAAAATGAGAGGGGCACTCTGATTGGTTACTATGGGCAACAAAGTGAGTTTTAGACCTAGACAGTTTTCATACTCGTGGCCCTAAATATTTTTATTTCATTTAATACATAAAATATGTAGAAATTGGAATGTTATGCGCTGACAGGAAAGCTATCATAGGAAGAGAAAACTATTTGAGGGCTCATAAGGGACTATATACAGTAGGGCATGGCAGAAGATAATATGATAAGTGATTGGCAGCATGATTTTACTGAGGACAGAAGTTGTCAGACCAAATCGATTTGATTTTATGAAAAGGAGAGTCTTGATAGAGAGGCAGCTCTGATTATAGAGTTTTGCGAAAGCGTTTTCCACTGACCTTTATAATGCTTACTGGGTAAAATAAAGTCTGCATGGGTTAGAAATAATAGTGTGTAAAAGGATTGATAAATGGTTATCAAAACATATTTAGAGTGGTGGTAAATGTCTCCTACTCTGAGTGGTCCCTGGTTATGATTGGTGTGCCCCAAGGCTCAGTACTGGGTCGTCTTTTATACAATGTATTTATTAATGATATAGTGGAGGGGATTAGTAGCACTGTTTCTACATTTGCAGATGATACCAAGCTATGTAGTATAGTGAAATCTATGGAAGATGTTCAGAAATTGTAAGCAGACTTGTTTGGGCATCCACTTGGCAAATGAGGTTCAATCTAAACATATGTAAAGTTGTGCATAGAGATGGGCGAATTGATTCTAACGAAGTTGAATTCGTTTAGAATTTCAGGAAAACTTCAGTTCGGAACGAAGTCGAAGTTTGGGGTAATTCGCGTGAACGAAGTGTGCTTTTGATTGATAAAATGGCGAGCACATGGCGTTACATGGGGCAAAGAACTCTGGGAGGAAGAAGGGCATAGCCTGCATGACATGTGCAGAGATGAAGCCAATCAAAGACCGGCGGGATTCTGTGACGTCACCGCACTATATAAGTCCGGGCGCGACGCTGGGAGCTCATACCGCTCTCACTGTACTGATTAGGGAAAGTGCTGCCGCGGCTGCTAATGATATCTCTTACTAAAGAACTCACTTTTATACAGCGATTTTTGGGGGGTGTCACAGCTTGTCTCAGAGACTGCTTCTCTTAACGTTCTAATTCTGATTTTGTGGGGTATTGGATCTGAAGTCCAGTGTGCGTCCTGTGCAGCTGCATATACATTTTAATGCTATCTGCTCACAGCACATTGAATACCCAAAGGGGTTATCTAAGCCTGTTCCTGTTGTATTCATTTAAAGAAACAGCGTTTTTACAATCCAAATACCACTTAAATTTTTTGGGTTGCTCAATTCTTTTGCACAATTTACATCTAGGGGTTAATTAAGCGTTGTTCTGCTGTTATGGTGACTAAAAGAAACCGTCTTTTTCACCGCCAAAAAAGACATTTTTCCTGTAGCATAATTCATAACCAAAGGTTAATTACAAGTTTTTCTCTTTGCTCTGTACCGTAAAATACACGCCATTGTAACACGCTACAAAGCTGTATTTTTGTTGCTCAATTCTTTTGCGCAATTTACATCTAGGGGTTAATTAAGCGTTGTTCTGCTGTTGTGGTGACTAAAAGAAACCGTCTTTTTTACCGCCAAAAAAGAAATTTTTCCTGTAGCATAATTCATATCCGAAGGTTAATTACAAGTTTTTATATTGCTGTGTACCTTAAAATACACGCCATTGTAACACGCTACAAAGCTGATAGTTTTTGGTTGCTCAATTCTATTGCGCAATTTACATCCAGCGGTTAATTAAGCGTTGTTCTGCTGTTGTGGTCACTAAAAGAAACCTTCTTTTTCACCGCCAAACAAGCAATTTTGCCTGTAGAATAATTCATATCCGAAGGTTAATTAAGCCTGTTTGTGCTTTTACATTGAGTAAAATACACAGTGTTTTTAAACGGCACATACAAGTACATTTTTTCTGGCCATTTGTGGAGCGCAATTTATATCCAAGGGTTACCCAAGCTTGTTACTGGGTTCATTTGGAGTCAAATACAGGTGTGTATTTATCATATATAGATATCTTCATCAAACAGTGTCTGTACATTTTAGAACAAACAGTATTTCAGACAGAGAGGTGGCAGGCTCTTCACTTGCGAGTGGCAGTGGCACAAACATTCCTGGAGCAGGCCCAGGTCGCAGCACAGCAAGGGGACGTCGCAGCAGGGGTCACTCGGTGAGGCCACAACTGCCGCTGTCATCTAGCGGCCGTGTGCTGACCAGCAACCCAAGGGTTCTTGATTGGTTGACTAGGTCATCCACTTCCTCCCAGATGACATCTGACAACCCCAGCCAAGAGTCAGTGGGAACGTCAGACACAACCCTTAGTTGGCATGGCCCGGGAGCGGGTCAGCGGCCCTCACCTGTCCTCAACCCGCCTCTGTCCCATCCGGTTCCCTCAGCCAGAGATCTACTATGTGGTCTGGGCTCAGCGCCACTATATAGCGAGGATGAACAATTTGAGGCATCAGCAGCTACTTGGCAGCGAAGAAATGGGCCAATATCCCCTGCTTCTGCAATAGGCGGCAAAGTATAGATGTGGAGAGTGGCATGGGAGGTCATGTTGTGAGGGGTCAGCCTCTGCATACCAAGACCGGTGATGAGGACAGCAGTGACGATGAAACACAAATAGATGATGATGTAGCCGACCGCACTTGGGAGCCGGGTGAGGCAAGGGCTTCATCATCGTCAGGAGAAGAGGGCTTCAGCTTGCGCGTCAGGTAGTGGCGCAGCCAGCAAGTGGGTTATGTGGCCATGAGTCAGCAGGGTAGCAGCAGTGTGAGGTCGGGAGCCAAGCGGCCACGGGGTAAAAAAACCTGCTTCGCAGGTCCAAGAAAGTAGCGGCACAGGCTCAGCGAGGCAGCGGCGGTAGTAGTCAGTGCAGAGCGTTGGCGGTAAAATCAGATACTCGGCGGTGTGGCAGTTCTTTGCTAAGACACCGGAGGAGCTGAATATGGGTATAGAGGCGGGACGACGGGCAGGCAGAGGTAGGCGATCGCCTAGTGCGCCTACCTCTGCCTACCCCTAAGGGGCGCAGGCAGGGCCCCGAACGTCGCCGGGCTCCAGGCCGCTGCCGTGGGCCTAAACCCACCGGCGGCCCTCTTTGACCGCTTCTGCGAGCAGAGAGCGAGCGCTCCTCCCCCCGCATACATGGTCGGACCCCTCCCCCCGAGATCGCTGGATCCTCCGGTAAGCCGCAGGGGCCGACACTGCGGGGCACCGGGCCCTCATAGCGCTGAGGACCCGCCGGGGCCCCCGTCGGCTCAGCGGGCAGCGTCGCGATGAAGTGATGTCATCCGCGACGCTGCCCGTTCCTTTGGGCGCACAGCGCGTCATAGGCCCGTGCGCCTGTGCACTGCCGGAGAGCGCGCGGCTGAAGAGGACAGAAGAGGAGCGCACTCCTAGGAAGCAGGTAAGTATTAATGTTGATATTTTTAAGTGCCTGCCTGTGGCCCCTATAATGCTTGCCTGTGTGCCCTCTATACACTGCCTGTGGCTCCTATAATACCTGCCTGTGTGCCCCCTATAAAACTGCCGTGCCCCTATATGCCTGCCTGTGTGCCCCCTATATACTGCCTGTGGCCCCTATAATGCCTGCCTGTGTGCCCCCTATATACTGCCTGTGGCCCCTATAATGCCCGCCTGTGTGCCCCCTATATACTGCCTGTGGGCCCCCAAATGCCTGCCTGGTGCCCCCTATATACTGCCTGTGGCCCCTATAATGCCTGCCTGTGGCCCCAATACGCCTGCCTGTGGCCCCAAAAGCCTGCCTATGGCCCCTATATGCCTGCCTGTGGCCCCTATACACCTGCCTGTGGCCCCATACGCCTGCCTGTTGCCCCTATAATGCCTGCCTGTGGCCCCTTATACGCCGGCCTGAGCCCCTATACGGCTGCCTGAGCCCCCATACGCCTGCCTGTGGCCCCTAATTATATACCTGCCTGAGTGCCCCTATATACCTGCCTGAGCCCCTATAGCTATATAACCTGCCGGAGTGCCCCTATATCATATACCGCCTGAGTGCCCATACTATAACCTGCCTATGACCCTATATCTATATACCTGCCTGAGAGTGACCCTATGTCTATATGCCTGCCTGAGAGTGACCCATAATATCTATATACGTGCCTGAGAGTGACCGAATATCTATATACCCGCCTGAGTGCCCCTAATTTATTTATATAACCTACCGTCTAAAGGGACAAATACATATACCTCCTGAAATGAAGGGCATATTTATATACCTGTCTAACTGAGGGACTTTTATACCTATAAGTAAGGGGTTTGCTGGGAAATTTTGAGGATTCTAAGATATTTGGTCCAAATCCTCGGGACAGTCTTGGCCGGAGCAATCAGCATGAAGGGTAACCGGATGGGGGAAAAAAGGAAGGTGAACGACCTGATCAGAAATGATGTCTCCGGTGAGTCACCAAATGTAACTGCATGGGAATCACTTATATATCTGCAGAGCCTACAAACAACTAGTATCTACCACTATATGGTCCCTGTATGGCGGTGGTATATGTAATCAGAGCCTGTGTACAGCTGTGTACACATGTGGGGGTTGCGTTTGGTCAGGGTCTGGAAGGAAATTATTTCAGCCTTAAGTAGTAATATTTTGGGCCTTGGTTTTTAGTGAGTGTTTTTTTAGTAACAATCATTGGTCTGGTAGATTTGCTCCATGTATCGGTGGAATATTTGGTGATTGTTATTTGTAATGTATTTCACTTTCATATGGAGGGGAGCGATTTTGAAAAAGCTAATTTGTCATTGTGCATATACTGCTGAGGAGAAGGACAGGAGCAATGGAATGTGCAGAATTATGACAGGACCTGGCGCAGGGTGGGGAGAATTAGTGGGGGGGCCAAATTTTTTTGGGGGTGAGGGGATTGGGGGGGGGGGCGCCATTGCTGTACTTGCCTAGGGCACCAAAAGCCTTGTCCCCCCTGTATGGGTATATTAGAATCTGTAGGCAGAAAGTGAAGCGTGGCCAGGAACTAACGTTGGCACCACGGCCCTGCGTCAACACAGCAGCATCACCATCCGGTGGCCTGGAGAAACGAGTCTCCCGATGGGGGTCCATCCTCCGCCGCAGCAACAGCAGCAGCAGTGCCCATTGGCACCAAGCCATTGCAGCCAGTAAAGGCTCCATCACCTCTGCAAAGGGAGCTGTTTTCTCTTTTACAATCACTCCCCTCCAGATGCTCCTCCCTCGCTATTCATGGCACCAGCAGTCGTTCAGCGAGGCGATTGCAAAGAGACAACACTATTGGTCCAACCATCCTAAGGTGCAAAGCTGACCATGCTCCTTCCAAGTTGTTGGTACTGCAGTCCCCCCTTTCCAAATGGTGGACTCTGCACAGTTCGAGAAACTTAATGGCTTGTGCCGAGCCGAGATGGAGAGTTCCAAGCCGTAATTTCTTTTCCAAAAAGGCAGTACCACACTTCATAAATATGTAGAACAAAAGTGGGCCAGTCCTTGTGCTTATCGGTTTGTTCCAAGGTGCACGGGAGCGCGGACTCTGGAGCTGTAACTACGGTCAGGCCCGTACATGTCCTTTACGGCCCACTGGGTGAATGTGCTTCCTGACCACCACACCAACAACTTGGGCAGGACGCCGCTTTCTCCTCCACGTTGTCAAACTGCGCTTCTGCGCCAATGTCCGCCTCCACCACCACCATTATCTCAGCCTCCACAATACTGCTCCATCATACCACATGTGTAGAGGCACAGCGTGTCCCCGTATTCTACAAACCTGGCTTGCCTCGGAGAACGAAGTCCACAAGGGAGAACGCTCCGCGTCATGCAGCAAGAAATCAATGTGTGGCTTTCCCCCCGCGCCAACTGCAAATCGGAACCATGGTGACAGACAATGGGTAACATGGTGTCCGCGCTGCACCGAGGAGGGGTGGTACATGCGCCCAGCATGGCGCATTGTTCAATTTTGGTTGTGAAAAGGTTCCTAAAGTCTTTCCACCCATCTTCAGAAGATTCTGAAAATGGCCAGGGAAAATGTGGATGCACTTTTTCCTTTCCTACAAAAGCCAGGAAACACCCTCCTCGAATTGCGCGGGGAAG